>JARHVA010001565.1:2777500-3067500 GCA_037957365.1 Torreya grandis | reverse complement strand
CCTATGTCTATGCTAAAATGTTATATAATGCCATGCACCTATATGATAAATTATAATTGTATTATATTTATAACCTATAACTTTTATTGTGTATCTATTTTTCATATGCCCATGCATATGTGTCCAAGATTATATGGATCTGTACTTTTATTGATAGAAAATTGAGTGCATATGCATGTCATATGCCCCCATGATATATATAAATGTTCCATTATATGCCATGTGTTTTATTTATAAATTAATTTAGATATTTCAAAACATGTACTCTATTATACAATTTGATTTTTTATTACTTTAAGTCTTTGAAAACCTATATTATATCCCAAATATGATTTTTTTTAATTTACAAAGGCTTGGATTTCTAATAAAATCCCAATATGATTCCTCCATTTTGAGATGAGGTAATTAACCTTCAATTCACTCATATCAAAGGAAGAGTTAATTTTATCATGTGATAAACATATGATAATATAGTAATTACATTAACATGTGGAGAGTATGTCATCATAGTTATGTATTTGTCATTGAAACTTGTATGTAACATATTAAATGTGATGCATACAAGTGTAATGTATATATAGATTTAGAAATGAGGCATGTGGAAAAGTAACCATATTTAAATTAGACTACATATTAAAAGTGTATGATAGGTATCATGGCACCAATAATCAATCTCAAAAATCACAACAAACAATGTCACAAAATAAGGTTAAGGGCCACATAAAATGAACATAAATACGTCACAATAAACAATGCTAAGGGAGACACAAAAATTACATTAATAATGTCACAAATAAGGGACATGTTAAAATTTTGCATATAAAACATGACAAAGGGCCACAAGAAATAGACATGTTTAAATGTTGCACATATTAAGCAAAAATCTCATACAGATGTTCAATAAATCTACACACAAGGGATAAGGACCACACCAAAAAATAAAGAAATGTATATCATATTATGAAGTAAAATAAAATCATTAAAAGAGCATAGAATAAGTGGAAACTAGTCTATTCCATCCATATTTATCTATCATATTATATCAAAGTGCCATATTCATGTAGCACAATGTAAAATATGAGTAAATACAAAGATGCTTGTAATATATGTATCTTGACATGGTGGAAATATCATATAAATATCTAACCTTTTATAATTTAACATGCATAATTAGATGCCCCCAACATAGGCATGGACATTGGGTAGAGGGAAATCTAGAATCTAAGAATCCATGTATAGTATGTCTTGAATCACACTCATATACCTAGTGAAATGCACATGTTTGAAAAATGATATATTATCTACCAAAATATGTGATAAATAAAATATGAAAATTAATAAACTAGTAACTTATGTCATGCTCAAGTCTTAATTTTTTTTTTAAATATTTTGAATGTTTTTATATTTTTATATTTTATATTTATAATATTTTTGATATTTTTGAAAGGAACTATCTGGTGATTCCATAAATGGGAGGACCATTGTGTGTGTTTAGATCATATATGTTGAATATGATTTTTCTTAGGTGAAACGTGTTATGTTTAGATTAATTTGAATCTAGAAAGGTATCATGTGTTGTAATGTAACTATCTTGAGCAATGCTCATAGAATGTTTTATGGGATATGTAAGTTGAGAAGGTGAAAGACTTAGTGGAGTATATTTTATGATTGGAAAATGTCTTAATACCTATGTTCATTGTGAACATGTATAACTATTTGAGATACTACCTTAGGAAACACTATAGAATTTTTAAATTTATTTAAACCTTGGGTAATGCTTTGTTATGAATCATTCTCTTTATGAAGGTGTATCACTCTCCTTGGAATTGAATGTGTAGAAATATTTTGTATAGTTATAATAATTGATCCTGAAATATGCTCTTGACTAGCTATGATAGATGTCTTTTTATTGTGATCTTGAAAATGTGCCATAACCAACTGTGGTGGTGGTGCAGGAGGAGGAGGAGTTACCCTTGACTATAGAGGGTACTCATATTTAATGCCTTTAACTTTGACCACTTAATTACTATTAACATTTTGGCCTCAAAAGCCAAATTTTAACCCCTATCATTTGAAGCTTTGATGACCATTACCTTAGCTTTATTTTATATGTCTCATAATGTCCTTTTTTAGGGAAAAAATGACTAACACAAGCCTTGAGAAGCCAGACCATCATATGCATGTCATGCAAGAATGAGCAGAGCAAGTTGATTATGAATTTAATAATCACACTTGAGGATTATACTAGAGCTAAGGAATTGCATGAACATGATATACTTTGACTCAATATCATCCTTTGCAAATTATTTATCTTGATGAGCTTACTATCTCAAGTTATAAACCTTTAATGTTGGACTTGCATAGTGAAACATATGTGCAACCATTAAATTTAAGCCTCATAAAATAGCCATTTAATTAAAATAATCATTGGAATGAATGAAAGGATAAAAGGTGTCCAAATCTCAAGAAATAAGATCAAATATAATGGTGAGTGGCAATTTGATAGATGTCAGTGGTCCTGAAGATCCAACAGTGCATGATAATTCTATAGAGAAAGATCAATGGTAAGTATCAAGTCAAAAGGTCAGCATGAACATAGAACTAAAAATTATTCAAATATTTGGAGCGAAGATCAAATCTAATGGTGTGTGTTGACTGACAAGACTAGTGGGTCCAAATAAATTGATAGTGCATATTTCATCATGCAAAGGTGGATTAATGATGAACAATGAGTCAAAGGGTCAACAGATCTTGGGAACAAATAAGGAACTACCAGGTGTCTTAGCCACATTAATCTGATAGAATATCTCTAGCTTGATCCATTTATACATAAGGATCCAATAGTGCATGAGAGATCAGATATAATGGTGCTCAACCAATAGGGATCACCTATTGATGGTTAATGATGAAGATAGAAGGTGTTATAATATTAATGGCTCAAATCAAGATTAATGACTAAAATTAAATGTTGAAAATTTAAGGGACTTTTATTGGAGGATGAGATATGATCTAAGTTGAACCAGAGTAGATATTGTAGAATCAAACATTGCCATTAAATCTCTATCAAGTACATGCATATGAAGACTTTATCTTTCTAGTAGAGACAAGTAGAGGATGGGTGTTAAATCATATATCTTGGAGTTCAAGAGGAGTTTTCACAATGTTAATTTTCTCTTCACATGGATATTTTCCTGCAATTTTAGGCATTAAGTACTAGATCATATAGGGGAAGGCTAAAATGGACTTAACTAGTCATCAAGAACCAAATCTTTCTCAGTTGACTATGTGACTACTCTCATGCATATTCATTTGTTTCATGTAGTAAAAGGTATTCAAACACTTCAAACTCATCTTAAAGATTGATTTAAAAATTGAGGATGGGTGTAATTTTTCATGTAAGGGTTTGCCAAATCAACAAGGGCTCACAACCTTCATTTCCATGACAAAATTGAAGATCATGCATGAGTTTGAAGACTTTGAGGATATTTGAAGAGTTGATTTAATATTGTAAGAGGATTTTTAGTCTTGATTTAATAAAAGCAAAACTAATCCTTATCTCATCTACACCACATTGGCTAGAGTCTTTCCTTTTTGGCTATATATGTAGGCACTTGGAACCATTTTTTAAAAATCCCTAGAGTTGGTATATGAAGATATACAAAATTTTTAACTTGCACCATAAAATCAATAAAGAATTTTGTTTATAGATCAATTTATGGTGGTAGTGTGTATTTTTTATTTTTTATTTACATATAAGTGTGATAGGTGTCATATTTTATAGGTCCTTTCATCACCTCCTATTGTAATTCCATCCTCAACAAGTCAATTGAAGATCTAAGAATATAAATTTTACTACAGATTATTTGTATGTAGTGTCTTTAGAGACCTTCATGCATATATCTTCAATATTCAAATCTTATTTCAAGCCTTCCTTTGAAACACTAATGTTTAGGACTGGTCTAAAGAAGTTATGTTGACAAATTATTCTATCTTGATCCATATGTGTGCCTTAGTTTTAAATTTTTTATAAGATAAATCATTATTCTAGTGCTCACCAGAGATAAATTAGGTTTTATTTTCAGTTTCTTCCTTTCCTTTTTCACCTCAACAATTAGTAGTTTAGTAAGTAGTGAATAGTGATATAATCAGAGGAGCTAGCCTCATCAAAATTTAGAGATATGATCTAGATATAGGCATCCCACACCCTTAGATCATTCCCATATTAGTCTAGGTATGAGTCAAACTTGAGAAAATTGATTTCTATTAGGTGCTATTTGGATAGCTTATAATTCTAGTATGCCTGGTAGGACCACTTATTCTGACAAAGTGAATCATTTTCATATTTGCATACTTTTCATGCCCCTAAGAGTTGTCACAAGATCCTATATAAAAGGTAAAGAATTAGTTTTTACTAAGTTACCCTTCTAATTAGTAAAGAAGAAGAAATCCTCTCAATCAAATCCAAAACCTACACCTTTTGTTTCCCCTATTGTTACACAAAATCCTCCTATTCAAGCTAATATTATTTAGCCAAACATTGTTATAAATTCCATACCTTAGATGGTTATTCTCAAAACACAAGATTTTGTGTCATTCAAAGGTGTTAATCCTCTAAATCTTACTCAATGGGATGATATTCTAGCTTCTACTCTGAAGGCTCTTCGTTATTTTACAGGAGACAATCTAGTTACTCCTATAAAACATATTACAGATATTACTAACCTTTGTTCAATTCATCATGTGACTCAGGAAAATTTAGAAATGAGGTTGTTACAAACATATTTCAAAGGGAAACACTTCATTGATATAGGGGATCAACTCCTGCATCAATTAATAACTAAGATGAATTTGGAGAGGACTAGTGTAAGCACATTAAGGACAAAAGTGATCATCTTTCACTGATAGAGCAGTTTAAAACAATCAAGAGATTCAATCATGAATTCATGGTGGATTTTAATTATAAGTTCTAGAAGACTTGGGATAGAATTCTTGTAGTGATCAAGCCTACACCCAATTATGCTTTTTTGTACTATCTAAAGGCTCTCAATTCAGATGTAGCTATGATGATTCAATCCATAGGAGGGAACACTCTCCCTAAGGCTTTTGAAGTAGTAATCAAGGTTGAGAATTGCCTTATACAAGTAGGAAAGTTTTCTCCAAGGCCACCAATGCCTCTATTTCTATAGATCCACCCTCCTACTCTAACTATTACTCCACTTCTATATTCAAAAAAGTTTAATTAAATAGAAGGTGATCAAACTGATAGATTGGGGAAGATAGAGAGTCTTCTCAAGACTCATAACAATAAGTTTATTGCAATGGAAATAAAATAAGCTCCACCATAAAAGACATATCAAAAAACTAATCAAAATTATCAGTATAACAAACCACCCTATCATTCCAATCAACAAGGACAAGGGAAAAATTCTTAATAAAGGTAATATAATATTAATGCTCCAAACAATTCTAGAGTTTTGGTCCCAACTCAAAACAACTATGCTCAAGAAGGGAAATGGAAAAATTAATGTTAGGTTGTGGAGCTAAAAGCTTCACTGATGCAAACATGGGAGGAGGTTGCTGAGTGTCATGGTCACTAGCATCAATCAGGCCAACAGATGTCAGGCAGGAGTAGATGGAAGGCAACCGGCATCGGCAAGAATCGGCCGATGTCGGTCACCTCCAGACAGACAGGGACCGACGTCAGTCACTTGTGCGGTTCAAAAGTGAGTGTTACAGATAGTTTGTTAACAAACTGGTTATTTGCATGATAAAGGCTAATTTTAGTCTTGGAGCTACAGAGCTAATTATTGTAATTAAGAAAGTCTAATTATTGTATGCATGAGATCTATATAATAGACTCATGGGTTGTATTGTAAAGTGTGCTAGAAAGCCATTGTGCTTGTAGAGAGAGCAAGAGTAGCTCCTCCTAGTTCCAAAGGGGTGCCGAGTGTGTATGATTAGGGAGAGTTACAGGTTGTGCAAGTTCTGGTAAAAGATCCACCAGGGTACTAGTTAAAGAATCATAAGGACTTGGTGAGGCAAGGACAAGGGTTCTTCAGGGTGTAGAGATATCTACATGGTAATTAAGGTCTAGTGATTTGCAGGTTGTTGGAAGAGCAGGGAGATCTACTTGGAGTATGGTTGTGTACTTGATGTACTAGCAACATTGTTACTGACTGGTGGAGGTGAACAACAACTCTATGTTTGAGTTGATTGTTGTGATTGTAATTGAGAGAGTGAACTGTTGAAGGAGAATTATTGGTGAACCCTAGAAGTGCCGAAGCTCTAGAGGTGTGGGAAGAAGAAGTGTGGCATCTTCTTTATTGTATTTTCTTCTGAATGAGTATTAATACAATTGGGTATTGTCTCTCATATTTTGTGTTGTTTCATATTTCTAGTTACTTATCATTCTGGTTAAATTTTGTGTTTAGTCGCTAATACAAAGGTAATCAAGTGTGCCCTTAGTGGGCGGTAGATCCTGATAGTTGGTATCAGAGCAGGTGGACTAGGTGGACCAGGTTGGTACCAATCTTGATAAATGGTATCAAAGCATGGTTAAGTACACTAATAGGTGGTCAAAGCGTGTTAAGTGTTTTGTTGATTACAAGTCACTCTCAGGGGTTTCAAATTGAGTGGGAGTATAGCAATGGCAGAAGAAAGTAAGCTATGAATGGAGAAACTGAATAGCATGAATGGTCAGATTGATGGAAAGAAAGAGCAGGTAAATAAAGATGGTTGGTTGGTAGTAGATCAGCATGAAGAAGCAGATGTTACAGGTGTTACACAAGATGCTCTGGATAAAGTAAAATCTTGGATTATAGATTCTGTTGCCTCTTTCCATGCAACCCGAAATAGAGCATCTTTTCATGGGTATGTCCAAGGAGACTTTGGAGAGATTTATTTAGGCACTAGTGAGCCTTGTTAGATTATTGGCAAAGGGGAAGTGAAGCTAAAATTGCAGACGGGTAACACACGAGTGTTGAAGGAGGTCATGCAGGTCCTAGTCTTGGAGATGAGTCTAATTTCTTTAGAAAAGTTGGGTGATGAGAGATGCACAGTAACTCTCACAGTGGATGAACTTGATTAGACGGTGGTAAGAAAGTAAGTATCCTTTATCTATCTACTTATATTACTGATACACCTTTTGTTATAGAGATGTGGCTTTGTAGGCTTGGTCACATGTGTAAGAAGGGAATGCATGTTCTTAAGCGAAAGACAGATGTTTTTGATAAACTTAAGAACTAGAAAGCCTTGGTGTTCATGGAGGAGATGATAGACAGAGATCAGTGGAGAAGGCTAGATTATTCTAAGTAGGGCTGTGTTGATTTGGATAGGGTTTTGATCCAAGGGAGCTCGCGAGTAAAAAGATCATCACTCACAAGAGAACACAAATACTGACGTTGGTCAAGAGAAACTAATGTCAAACAGACAGGTACCAATGTCAGTCATGTACAGACCAACAGAGTTGATAGTGTTGGGTAGGTGGGAACCGACGTCAGTCAAGGGGAACCAATGTCGACAGTCAGGGTCAGTCGCAAGGAACCAACGTCAATCGGGTGTAGATTGGGAGATGGCTGAGATCAGCCACTAAAATAGATGTTGGGTAGACAACAAGCTGTCAAGGAGTCTCAAACGCTCATATGGAGGATTAAAAGGGTAAGTGGACCTCATATTCATTGTTCACCTTCTTACTTGTTAGTTATTGATGGTTAAGAACCAGGAAGACGTGAAGAGGCAATACAGGTAGAATCCAAGAAACAGTGGGAGCATGGCATGAATTCTTCAAAAGAGAACCAAGCGGGAGATTTGGTAGAGTTGCCAGCCAGGATGAAAGCATTGACAGATGAATGGATTCCCAGGTTAGAGAAGAGAGTGGATGGACACATGAGATAGAAGACCAGGGTATATGGTCTTGAGCAGGCTACAGGACAGTGGTACAGGTTTGACAGGTGTATGACAAAGCATGGCTTTGGTCAAGGTCAATGTAACCATTATGTTTTCTTTACCAGGTTGGATAATGGTCGCAACATTATCTTGTTAATGTATGTGGTGTGGTGCTTGTTGTAGGATTACACATGCAGGGAATCACTAAACTAAAGGTAAAGTTAGTTCAGAGGTATGTCATGAAGAATTTAGGAGCAGCAAAATTATTTGGCATAAGAGACATGGAAGATCATAGGTTGATTTTGTCTCTAGTGGGAGCTGATGTGAAGAAGGTGTTGGCAGGGTTCAATATGCAAGATGTAGAACCGGTAAGCACACCAAGGGCTAGATAGTTCAAGCTGAGCTTAGAACAGTGTTTGAAATCACATGAGGTCTGGTGTAGACCTGAGTTTTCCCAAGCAGTGGGAGTTGTCAGAGAGTTTGGAGCCAATTTAGGGAAGGCAGATTCTCAGGTATCTGAGAGGGACTAGCAGCAAGTTAACATGTTATGCAAGGTCAAGGTCTTCACTACATGGAGTTGTAGGTTCGGATGTGGTAGGTTACTTGGATGACAGGTGTTGCACCACTGGATGTGTGGTGGTTGGTCTTTAGGGTTGAGCTTGAAGAGGGATATAAGCCAGGAAACAAATTAGATGGTGTACAGGTATAGGTATAGTGTAGCTATTTATCTCCAAGTGGGAGATTGTTAGGTTGTGGAGCTAAAAGCTTCACTGATGCAGACATGGGAGGAGGTTGTTAAGTGTCATGGTTATCAGCGTCAGTCAAGCCAACTGATGTCAATCATTGTAGATGGAAGGTAACCAGCATCGGCAAGAATCAGTCGATGTCGATCACCTCTAGATAGACAGGGACCGATGTTTGTTGCCTGTGTGGTTCGAAAATGTGAGTGTTACGGATAGTTTGTTAACAAACTGGTTATTTGCATGATAAAGGCTAATTTTAGTCTTAGATCTATGGATCTAATTATTGTAATTAAGAAATTCTAATTATTGTATGCATGAGATATATATAATAGACTCATGGGTTGTATTGTAAAGTGTGTTAGAAAGCCATTGTGCTTGTAGAGAGAGCAAGAGTAGCTCTTCCTAGTTCCAAAGGGGTGCCGAGTGTGTATGATCAGGGAGAGTTGTAGGTTGTGCAAGTTCTGGTAGAAGATCCACTGGGGTACTGGTTGAAGAATCATAAGGACTTGGTGAGGCAAGGACAAGGGTTCTTTAGGGTGTAGAGATATCTACATGGTAAGTAAGGTCTAGTGATTTGCAGGTTGTTGCAAGAGCAGGGAGATCTACTTAGATTATGGTTGTGTACTTGATGTACTAACAACATTGTTATTGACTGGTGGAGGTAAATAACAAATCTGTGTTTGAGTTTATTGTTGTGACCATAATTGAGAGAGTGAACTATTGAAGGAGAATTACTGGTGAACCCTAGAAGTGTGGGAGATCTAGAGGTGTGGGAAGAAGAAGTGTGGCATCTTCTTTATTGTATTTTCTTCTAAATGAGTATTAATACAATTGGGTATTGTCTCTCATATTTTGTGTTGTTTCATATTTCTAGTTACTTATCATTCTGGTTAAATTTCATGTTTAGTTGCTAATACAAAGGTAATCAAGTGTGCCCTTAGTGGGTGGTAGATCCTGACAATTAGTGGAATCAAGTAAACAACATGAAAATGGTTCTAACTAGTGAGAGTTCACAACATTATTACATTAAACAAGATACAATTCCTCTTTCACATGAAAACTAGCCACCTTCTTAGAATAAGGAAGTCTCTCTACCACATGGAGACTTTCCTTCATTCACACAATCATAAGTTCCAAAATAATGAGGAGAGAGTGGTAAATCACCTATTGAAACTACATTTGTTAACTTCTAGGAAGGTGATAATTCTTTTGAACACATACAAGAAATTTAAAGTCAAAATATTCCTAATTTTGATAATTTAGTTTTAGCCCATACTAGATCTAAGAAAAGATCAATCGGCAAAGGTTCAGGACCTAAAAAGGTAGTTCCCTTTCCTTCTTAGCCACCACAAAAGACCACCACTCATGAGCTCCCTCAAAAGACATCAAATCAACAAGTTCAAGATCTAAAGGGGTAGAATGTGAAAGGGACTTACATTCCTTAGTTCACACAATGTTTAGGATCCTCCCCTACTCCTAAATCGTATCCAAGGACAACCACTTATCCACTCATTATTATGGATCATATGAATAAAACTTTAGTATCAATTTTAATGTGGGATACACTGCTAATCCTAAGACAAAAGGAGTGTCTACAAAAGGAGCTTTCAAATATCAATATCTCTGATAGAACACCTAAAAATGAAAGAGTAAGTGTTTTTCTAACCAACTCTAATCCATTTATTGAGCCTCAAGATCCTAAGGTGACCAAGCCTCCTCCATTCTATCTTTCAATTGTCATAGGAGATTGTCTTATCTACAATTGTATGATTGATAATGGAGCTAATACTTCTATCATGCTTAAATCCATAGCTTACAAACTAGGACTTAAGTATGAAACTCATGAAAAAGAAGTGTTACAGTTAGATGGTTCTCCTAATAAGACTATGGCATCCTCAAATATCTTAAGATTTTACTTGTTTCTTGTCCAAATTTTAACATTTCATAGGATATAGTTGTTGTTGATTTACCTCCAAACTTTGCACTATGCCTATCCATGGATTTCATCACTAAGATAGGAGGTTACCTTTATTCAGATTAGTCATATATGGTTTTTAAAACCAAATATGGAACCAAAATCACTATATAAGAGCCTATTTCCATATTTCACCTTGAACCATATATGCCCAATTTATGTAATATGAATTGTAGTATTTTAGAAGAAGATGAGGATACTATTGATCAATAACCTTCTAATCCACTTGAAGGCATACTAGATCTACTCTTAGATGATTGGGATGATGATAACCATGGGTATGACCTATAAAATGGTATTAAATAATTTGATTTTTGGTGTCTACTGTATGCATGAAGAAGGTGACTCATTACCTAGTCTCACCAACTAAAAGTAGGATCAAGAAGGGTTATGGAATATATTCTTTCATGGATCCAGATCTAATAATGGGATTAGGGCTGGTGTAATGTTAGTTTCACCTCAAAATCAAATGTATTATTATTTATTTAGATTTTAGTTTAGTTGTATATCAAATACAATAGAGTATGAAGCTCTTATTCATGGCCTTCAATGGGCTAGAAAGAGAGGTATTAAGCTTTTACAGGTGAAAGGTGATAGTGAGTCTATAGTGAATTAAGTCATAAGTTTAAGTACAACAAATAACCCTCTCCTAAATTACTATAAACATATATTTTGGGACATCATTGAAGATTTCCTAGCATTTGATATCTACTCTATTCGTAGAGGAGCCAATCAACATGTAAATAGACTTAAAGCCATAGGATCACAATGTGATATAGTGGATCAGATCAAGGACAATAAAGATCAGAACCAAATCAAAGTTGTATAAGGCCTTCAGTTCCAAAAAATGAAGTAAGTTTGTAAGTCTTTGATAGTGACAAACAGATAGCTTGTTTCCTATAGAATGAGGCAAAATTTTGATCAAAAAATCAAAATAAATTACAATGCCAATATAAATATTAGATTGTGTAATTGATATCAAACAATATGAATAAAGGTTTAGTAACTTTGGAAATAATTTTCAATTAATATTATCAACTTACAAAGGACAAGGTAAGCATCTCTTACAAAGAAGAAGATTATGAGCAAGTTTACATAGCTGAAGGTAAGTAGCTCAAGTGGGTTAAAGTGAACACTAATTATAAGAGAGTAGCTTTAATTTAATTATGTAATGAGTTCATGGATCTATTTTCTTGGTAATACTATGATTTGAAAGGGTTTGACCCTAGATTAGCACAATATACTATTGAACTTGAACAGGATGCAAAACTGGTAAGATAGAAGCAAAGGCCCATCAACCCCAAGTTGAAATTCTCATGAGAAAAGAGCTTACCAAGCTGATTGAGTCAAGTATAATATTTCCTATCAAGCACTCAACATGGGTAGAAAACCTTGTACTAGTGAGAAATAAGAATGGAAAGATAAAAATATGTGTATATCTCATAGATTTGAACAAAGTGTCACTGGAAGACCACTATCTACTTCCTTCTATGGATCAAATATTGTAGAGAGTATTAGGGTACAACAATATATTGGTGAAAGAGTAAGATTAGTATAAAATATACTTTGCAACCAAATGGGTTACTTATGCCTACCAAAAGATGTCTTTTGGGCTCTCTAATGTTGGAACCACTTTCCAAAGGGTAATGGATGTTGTCTTTCATGGTATTTTGAGTAAAATGGTCTTAGTTTATATTGAAATTAATTTATTTTCAAAGGATCCTAATGTTCATCTAACACACTTGAGAGTTGTTTTTGATAGATGTAAATAATTTAGAGTTTCATTGAATCCAAAGAAGTGCATCTTTTCAGTGCATGAGGGGAAACTTATTGGGCATGTAGTGTCCAAAGATGGTTTTTATATTGATCTAGAGAGAATAGAATCAATCCTTCCTATATCATTTATAAAAAATAAAAAAGGATTGTAAAGCTTCTTAGGCAAGATTAATTTCATCAGAAGATTTATTCCTGGATTTGCAAAACTGATAAGGCCACTCACTCGAATGCTGAAGAAACATCAAGAATTCAATTGAAGTAAGGAGGGTAAGAGAAGTTTTGAATCCATAAAAAATAAATTAGTCAAGATCCTAATTTTTTTAATCTATATTTTAGTAAGGATTTCTCTATGTATGTTTTTTATTTGTCTGGTACAATTTCAGCCATGCTTATGCAACATAATAGTGAAGGTTTGGAGCAACCCATTGTTTTTTTTTAGTAAATATTTGGAAGACTATGAGGAGAGGTATTATTTTATTGAAAATCATGTATTTTTTGTTATAATAGGTTTGAAAAAATTTAGACATTTGGTTTCAAATAACAATATTATACTAATGGTAGCTCATCCTAGTGTGAAGGATTTCATCCTCAATAGAGACTTAAGTGAAAAGAGAGCTAGATGGATCACTAAATACATGGAATATGATATTTAAGTGAAAGTAAAAAATATGGTTTGAGGTAAAAGATTATTCGAACATCTTACATAATATGTGAAAGAAGAAAAATAGATGGTTTTGACACTTTAAGACACCCAATAGGAAGCTAAAACTACTTCTCCATCTAGCTGGACACAATATATTTATAGATTCATTCAAATAGTATAATGTCCAATGGGCTTATATGAATCAAGGAAAATACATTTTAGGTTTCAATCAATACCATACATTATGATTGATAGAGTGTTTTTCAAAAAGGACATTGGAGATATGCTTTTAAGGTGTGTTGAAACTAATCAATTTGACACACTTTTTGAGCAATTTCATGATAGTCCTTATGGAAGCAATTTTGAATCCAAGAACACAATTACAAAAATCATTATATTTGGTTAATTTTAGCCTAATTTATTTAGGGATGCACATACATGGGTTAAGAAGTTTGTAAAGTGTGCCATGTTTGTAAGAAAATAAAGACTAGATGTTATGCCACTGAGGCCTATTTAGGTTGGGCAATAGGGTTTGGACTTCATTGGCATGATACATCCTCCATATAGTGTTGGTAATAAGTGGGTCTTGATAGCTACATATCATTTCACCATGTGGTTGGAAGTAGTGCCTTTGAAGGAGGCAAATAAGAACTATGTGCTTGAGTTCTATGCAAGTCTAGTCACCCATTTTGATATACCTTGCACTACAATATCAAATAATTCTTTAGCATTAAGTAGTGCAAAAGTATGTGAGTGGACTCTTGAGAAAGATATTTATCTAAAATCTTCATCAAATTACTATCCACAGGGTAATGGAATAGCTAAGTCTACTAACAAGAACCTTATTCAAATAATCAAAGAACACTGGAAGATAATCAAAGATCATGGCATGCAAAGTTGAAGACTAATTTATGTGCTGATAAGATCACCCACAAGAAGGCCATTAGTTATTTAACTTATCTCTTAGTTTATGGAAGAGAAGCAAGGTTTCTTATCTCATTGGAACTTCTATATTTGGAGGTTACACACTAGTTAGAGATTTTAGAAAGTGATTTAATGGAGGTTACGATGAATGAACTGAGAGAATTGGAGGAAATAAGAGATGATTCCATTTATACCATATGGTTAAACCAACAGAAAGTCAAGAAAAAAATTGACAAAAGAGTTTCATCAAAGACATTCCAACAAGGAGACATAGTACTCAAATGGGATTAAAAACATGTAAAGCCATGTAAGCAATCCAAATTTGATAGCCTTTAGAGTGGACCTTCTATTATCACTAATTGTTAGGAAAGCAATGATTTCCAATTGTCTAAATTGAGTGGAGAGGAACTTCCCATTCCTGTGAATTGGATTTTCCTCAAGTACTATTATTAGGAGAGTCACTCCTTTGTACATAGTCATAGTTTCATTCTTTTAAGTACACATGTGCACATGCTTTATGTAGTTATTGTTCTCTTTCTATCTATTGTGGTTATTTCCTCTAAGTGCATAGGTGTACATGTTGTTGTTTGCATTAGTTTGTCTATTTTTCTATGTGTTTGCAAGTTTTCCCAATTTTTGTATGTAATCCAACCCTGAATATAGTCTATAAATTCTATATTTTCTTGACCAATAAGCTGGTCAACCCCTACAAGTCACTAGAAATGTTAACATTTTGATCTCACAAGCCAAATGTTAACCCCTATCATTTGAAGCTTTGATGATTATTGCCTAAGATTAATTTTATATGCCTCATAGTGTCCTTATTTAGGGGGGAAAATGACTAACATAGTCCTTAAGAAGCCAGACCATCATATGTACATTATGTAGGAATGAGCAGAAAAAGATGATCATGCATTTAATAATTACACTTGAGGAGTCTACCAGAGCCAAGCAATTACATGAGCATGATGTAATTTTTCCTAAGATCATTCTCTACATATTTTGTATCTTGATGAGCTTGCTATCTCAAGTTATAAACCTTTAAAGTTGGACTTGTAGAGTGAAACGTATGTGCAACCATCAAATTTAAGCCTCATAAAATAGATGTTTAAATTCAAATAATCTTAGGAATGAATGAAAGGATAAAAAATGTCTAAATCTTAAGATCTAATATCAAATCCAATCACAATAAATGATCTGACAGATGTTAATGGGTCCTGAAGATCTAAAAGTGCATCATCATTCATACAAAGAAAGATTAATAGTGAGCATCAAGTAAAAAGGTTAGAATGAATGTAGAACTAAAAAGTGTCCAAATATTAGGATTTAAGATAAAATCTAATAGTGCATGCCAACTAACAAGACTAGTGGGCCCAAATAAATTGATGATGCACGTTTCATCATGCAAAGGTAGATCAGTGTAAAGAAATGAGTCAAAGGCTCAAAGGATCCTGCGAATAAATAAAGAACTGCTAGGTGTCTCAACTATTTTAATCCTATATAATATCTATGAATCACATCCATTTGTACATAAAGATCTAATACTATGTAAGAGATCATATATACTGGTGCTTGTCCAATACGGATCACAAATCACTGGTCAATGATGAAGGTCAAAGGTGCTATAATCTTGAAGGCTTAGATCAAGATCAATGGCTAAAATTAAAAGCTGAAAAGCTAAGGGACTTCAATTTGAGGTTGAGATATGATCCAAGTTGAACTAGAGTGGATATTATAGGATCAAATGTCACCATTAAAGCTCTATCAGGTACATATATATAAAAACTTTGTCTTTATAGTAGAGGCAGGTAGAGTATTGGCATTGAAGCATATATCTTAGAGTTCAAAAAGAGTTTCCATGTTCATTTTCTCTGTATATGGAGATTTTTCATGCACTTTCAATCATTAAGTACCAGATCATGTAGAGGAAGGCTAAAGTGGAGTTAACTAGTCATCAAGCACCAAATAATTCTCAATTGACTATGTAACTACTCTCATGCATATTCCTTTGTTTCAGGTAGTAAAAGGTATTAAAACACTTCAAACTAAGCTTCAATATTGAGTTAAAAATTGAGTATGGGGATAATTTTTCATGAAAGGGTTTGCCAACTCAACAGAGGTTCACAACCTTCCTTTCCATGCCAAAATTAAATATCATGCATGAGTTTGAAGGCTTTGAGGATATTTGAAGACTTGATTTAATATTTTAAAAAGATTTTTATTTTTGAGTTAACAAAATCAAGACTAATCCTTGTTTCCTCTATGCCACATTGGCTAGAGTCTTTCCTTTTTGGCTATATATGTAGGCTATTAGAACCATTTTTTAAAAATCCCTAAAGTTGGTATACAAAGATATATAGAAATTATAACTTGTACCATAAAATCAATAAAGAGTTTTATTTTAAGATCAGTTTATGGTGGTAGTGTGTATTTTTTATTGTGTATTTGCATATAAGTGTGATAGTTGTCATCTTTTGCAATTTCTTTCCTCATCTACTGCTATAATTTCATTCTCAATAGGTCAATTAAAGATCTAAGAATAGAACTTGCACTAAATATTATTTTTATGTAGTGTCTTTATATACCTTCATGCACATATCTTCAATTTGTAAATCTTTTTTCAAGCCTTACTTTGAAACACTAATGTTTAGGACTGATATGAAGAAGTTTTGTTGAAAAATTATTATATCTTGATCCATATGTGAGCCTTAGTTTCAAAATTTTCAGAGGATAAATCACTATTCAAGTGCATCACCAAAGGTAAAGTAGGTTTCATTTTTATTTTCTTCCTTTCCCTTTTCACCCCAACAATCAATAGTTTAGTAAGTAGTGAATAGTGATATAATCAGAGGAGCTAGCCTCATCAAAATCTAGAGGTATAATCTAGATATAGGCATCCCATAACCATCGATCATTCCCATGTTAATCCAGGTATGAGTCAAACTTGAGCAATCTAATCTCTATTAGGTGTTATCTAGATAGATAAAAACTACAATGTATGTACTTGAGACATTGATGTATTGATAATGGTACTACATGGAGTTTTTATATCCAAGGGTATATTAATAACATATTAAAGACCCATATAATTGGTAAGACTATAAATAGAGTAGCCATTATTACTAAACCAACTTGAAGAGGTAGTACTATATGCCCAAGAGTATTTCATGTATGTCCATCAAATGCTTTGACTATTCATAATGAAGCTTGTAAATCTTGATCTATATATACAATACTATGCATATTTGTCTTTGTAAATGAAATATGACTTGATCCATTATCGATAATGAATATATCTGTATATTTTTTATTTATTTAATATCAAATATAGATTGAATGCATATATGAATCATCATCATTAATTTCACTATCATTGAATGTGATTACCAGACATTATGTTGGTGTTCCTATAAATATACCAATAATTTTGTCTATTAGATGCCCATATGGCATAAAAGGAGGATGTGAATTGTATGTATAATGTATACTTATAAATTATATATGTTTTCTATAGTACCATGATTTGGGAAGGGATTACTAAGTATTTTCAAGTTTGCATTATCATTTTTATATGGTTTAACTTATTAATTAGGTGTGCATAGTTTGGCAGTATTATCATTAATAAGATCCTATCTTATTTCATGGCTTGAAATTTTTTATTTTTGAGTTACCAATACATATGGGTAGTAATAATATGAATTAATTTTAAAGCACTTAGGTTGAGGCTTTATCAAATCAATCTAAAATTTTGGAGGTAGACAATGAGATTTCAATCAAGTAATTTATATAATAGAGCATGAAGTGATTGTGGTAACCTTGAAAATTATCTCCTTGGTGGAGCTATTAGTTGGAGCTTGTTTGTTAGTTGTGAAACTACATTGAATGTTACTTTTGCATTGCTCTTATTTTTGTTATATTTGACCTTGTAGTTTGATTTTCTTGAAACTTGATATTTGAAGTAGATGGATCACTTGGTGCATATTTTAGCTTGTTTAATGCTATGAGTTTGACTTCTCTTTTTTTGAGTATATGTCATAAATCATCAAAGTATTTTAATTTTTCAAACATGATGGACTCATGGAATGGTGCTAGAAAACTTTGTGTGAGGATATCATATATTTCATTGTTTTCCATGGAATGGTTCATCTTAAATAACATCATTATGTACCAAAGAGCATATTCACTAATTATCTCATTTGACCCTTGCTTGAGTTTTAAAATTTTTGCATAAGATAACTTTTCATTTATGTTTATAGAAAAGTGTGATGAAAATTAATATGCCTGAGGGTTGAATTCTCTAATTATTTAAAATGTAATATCCTAGAATCATCATAAAACATAGTCTTTAAAGCTTCTTGTAAAGAGATTGGCTATTCATTTTTAGTTGTAAGCATATTCCAAGCATGATGCATGGAATGATCAAATATGTTTCTCAATATTGCCTTTACCCTCATAAAGTGGAAGCTTAGGATCTAAAAACCTATGGGTAATGGGTAAGAGGCTATTTTAGGGTCCAAATGACTATGAATCAAAGTATGGGATTCCATTGAATGAATAGATATAGAAACACCTTACTCTAATTACAATAACTTAACATGTAAGGCTATAACAATTTGATTGAAAGTGTGTGTATCAAGTGAGGTTGGTTATGAACCATACATTGTAATCAAGGGAGGTGTGTATGATTCCATTGTCTAAATAGGCATATGAATATATTGGAATCCTTGTGAAGCCCCCATACCTAGGTATGTTCACACATATGAAACTATAGGTGTTGATATGTAAATAAAAACAATAGTAGAAACTAAAACATATAAAATTGGAGAAAACTCTAAAGGTCACCTCTTGTTTTTGTTCTTGATATGATGAAATCTTTGCTTGATGTGCATTCTTATATGCTAGGAGTAATTGGAAAATTTTATCCACTTGGTTGGGACATTGTCAAAGTCCTTGAAAAATATTAGACAAATATTTGACTTACTTAATATCTATCCCATTTATTTCATTGGGATCAATTATATTGGAGGTTTCATGATTATCTTTAATATCATGCATAGTTTAATTGTCTTAATTACCATGTTCATCACTAACATCATCTTCAATGTGAACATAATTTTGAAGAGTTGCATTATCCTATTGATCAAAATTGTCTATGTTATCCATTTTAGAGAAGATCAAAGTGATTTTATATGCTCTATGTGAGTTCCATTTAATCTAATACTACAATTTAGAGGAATAAAGGAGATAAATTTTTTGAGTGGCATGTAAAGGTGTAGAATAAAAAGGAAAATGGTTGTAACTAAATAAGATGTGTTCACTCTATATACTCTCATATATATTGATCCTAGTTGTAAAATAGTGAACACAACCTAAAAGTAACTATGTATGGATGATTATACCATCACATGTCTACACTATCTTGGCTCTAGGGTACATTGAGAGTAACTTCTTGGGGCTAATTTCTTACCGATGCACTACAAAAAAATGGTTGAAAATTTTCTATGGCTAAAAAACACTAGACATTTATAATATAACATGACATACGTATAAACTATAATCCTTATATATTATTATCTAATGTTTTAATATTTGATAAATATCCCTCACACCACAACTTAGGTAAAATTGGAGACCACTTTACCTAAAATGATAACTCCTATGAGTTTTAAAAATACTAGAACATGATTTATAGGAAAGTAAGAAAGAAAAATTAATTGAAATATAATATAAAGATGTAATGAATTGTTACACTAAAACCTCAAGGTGTTTGTGAAATCCATACACTAGGATCATAATATCCCACCACACTTTTGAAGCCCAGATTTGAGCTAGTTTTAGAACTATAAATTAAGATCCATTGCATGTATGATCCCAAAATGAAAAATACAATGATGAAGTAGAAACCTGATCCATGAATAAAAATAAATTTGAGGCTTTGATTGATTCGAGCAATAATTCATGTGACAATTCGGGTGATGGGTCTACCCCAATTGATGATAGAACTTTCGGGAGCCATAACTTTTGCACCGTAGCTCTAATTGACTTGCCGTTTGAACCATTGGAAAGATAATAATGAGGGGAACATCATGAGATGGAATGGAGATCTTATAAAGTAATTTTTTTACCCCCTAAAACATAATGGAAGTTCCCCAAATTTTAATTTTAGTAGTGCAGTCTAAAAATAGTAAGTTTCTAAAAATAGTAATTCCTCAAATTTTGTATTGTTGTAAATCATGGAAGTTGAACCACTTAATCTCATTAGATATTGGTGACCTTCCACATCCTCATAACACCTTAAAAACATGTATAAATGAATATGTAACCTGAAATGGAAATGAGACATCTCTTCTCAGAGATAGACATATGTTTGGGTCTGTAAATTTGATCAATAAAACATCTCTTCTCAAAGATAGCATTATTTGATTTGTGTTGTTCTTATTTATTGAATTATATTTCAAAAAAAGATTTCATGTTTTGGATCATTGATACCAAATTTAATAAAATTTAAAAAAATGTTACACAAAAAACTCAGGGTGTTAGTAAAATCTACACACCATGATCGTAATAAAGCAAAGATTTTTGTCCAAAGGAAATATGATTTTTTTAAGCCTCAAGGTCAAATATAAATGATAGATAAGTGATTAATAAAATATATAAAATCATTATCAATTTTATATTTATTGTTTTGAAATTAAGAATTCATCTGAAACCCTAGAACAAAAATTGATAAAGAAATCAATGCTCAAAACAAATGTATGTGTTCACCAATATGTTTTGACCTATTTTTTAATAAAAATGTAAAATGATGTAATGCTAATAGATGTAAAAATAGATATATATCAAAATTATTTATATGTACAATAATTAATAATCCTAATTTTGGAAATTGACATATATGGAGAACTACTATTTTTTTAAAACATTAAAAAGAAATGTACTTAGCTCAAACTAAGATATTTTTTGACTCTTTAAGATGTTTTCAAGTGGAAACCAATAAAATATGTGATTTTTCATGCTCAAGGTCAAGGAATAATCTAAAACTATTATTTTACATGTCCACCCTAAATAGACTACAACATAGGTTATTTGAGTTTATTGACCATGGACTTGTCCTAGTTGACTGTGACTAGTGACTAGTGGAGGAAGATAAAGAAAATGGAATTTTGATAGTGGTAGATAAAAAACAAGAACAATGGACTATATGTGACTGGACCAATTATTTATTTATATGCGGCTTGACCTTTTGTTTATTCATGGATTAAATAAGTGGTTAGTAATATGTATTTGGGTGAAATTTATGTGATTTAAGATGTGTCAATAAACTACATTGTAAAGTACCTATGACCAGATTTAGGTGTCTAAAACATGTATTTCATAGGGTAAATGAGTGATATTATGGGCATATAGATACACATGATATATATATTCATAGATATTAGACCATTATTATACATAGTGTCCATGCCTATGTTGGGTGCATCTTCTTCCACAAGTTATACTATAGGTTATATCTTTCTATGAACTATCTATTGACCATGTTGAGATTATTTGAATGCTTACACATGCCTTGATATTGCTCATGATTTTTATATTGTTACATGGATATGTTCCTTTACTATGCTATGAAGTTTACATATATAAATGGTGTAGACTACTTCACATGTTTTATGCTTTTTCGATGCTTTTTAATTTTATAATAGGTTTGTAATTACTTGTTTATTGCTTGTGGCTCCTTAGCCATGTGAGTGTGGTATTTATTTATCCTTACTTGTGACTCCTTAGCCTTGTGTATATGATAATTATTTCTCATATTTATGGCCCCTTAGCCTTGATTGTGTGAAATTTATTTTCCTTTATATGTGTCCCCCTAGCCTTATGCATGACATTGTGTAATATAACATGTAATTATTATTTTGTGGTATTAATTATTAATATTATTACAACTTTTTAGTTTATGGGTGTCATGATTCATATAACACACCTCCCCCTTTGTGTGGTTCCAGGATCCATATCATGTACCTTTTCATATGTAGTCTTATTGAGTACATTTATTAGAGATTATTCCTACTATGTGACTATTTATTATATATGTCTTGACATGACATTTTTATGCCCTTGCATTACATATGTTTCATACATGATTTTATGAAATATCCAATACTTTGATGATATACTCTCCACACGTGGCATGATTATACATGATTACATCTTTATAGATAAGATGATATAGTTCACTCATTATTTTGAGATGAATGACTTTTAGGATATATCCCTCACCTAAAATAGAGGGCATTTTAATGGGTTTGTCATATATACTTAAGCCTCCATGAACACAAATTGCATATTTTGGCACATATTATATAAATTACAGATATTTTAGAGTGGTTTAGATATCATATTAGAATAGTTATATACAAATTCAAATGCATTTGGAGGGCACATGCACTCATTTCATAGGGCATGAGTTATTTATTTTTAGATTTTTAAAGTATGAGGCAAACATAACATATATATGCATGGAATTATATATCATATTTATCACTGAGTATTTGATATTATGGGACTTTAACTTGGTTCATACATACACATTATTAAATTTCACCAATATTATCAACAAATAGTTCAAATTATGGGGAATGAAGTTGTTCTTGCACATTTTCACTATGAAATTTTCTATCCTCCAATCATATTTCATGGCACTGAGTAATGAGAACCCTTGAATCTATATGCATGTCTACAAATTTGATCCATGTTTAAATTATTATTGTGGTTGTGGTTCCCCAATGCTAAATGACTTGATATTACTTTGTGAGCATATAATGTGGCTCCCACCTTCCATCTTAGGGTTACAAGATCATTGTAATATTAGTTAATAGGTTAGTGTAGTTGAGGTCCTATGATTCTCAATGAACATGCATTATTCCCTTTTTCTTTTTCAATGAGGGTTTGGGTGAATTTTCCTTCGCAATAAATGACACTTTCCTTACTCATGAAATATTGGGGATTGGTCACCCCGATTCTCCAAACAAGAGGAACCATTATCCAATACTTAAATAAGAAATAATAATCTCTAAATAGTTACAAATAAACATATTTCACCCACATAAATGTTTACTCTTTTCTTTCTCTTCAATTTAAAATTAAAATTTATGAATTTCTCATATTTTATTCTAATGACATTGATTGCTACATTTTCATTGTAGGCTTGCTAAGAGTAGGCTACATGTTTGGATCATATTCTAAATAAAAATAGTGTTGTATTTTTCTATCCTTTTATTTTAGTAATTTAATTTCATTTTAATAATATAATAAAAATGGGAGCATTTATAGACACTAAAATTAGGGAATTGATACTAGGTAATGTCAGTTTTGACTTACCTTCACCCTACATGACTTGTGCATATAAACATGAATTTTATTTTCTATTCTCTCACATCCTCATTCCTTATATGAGTCTATCATTACCAAGTTTATCTCAATAACCTATAGGAAATATATTTTAATCTAGTTATTTATATTATTTAAACATCTCCAAATAATCAGATACGTGTTGTTGCCTCCTAGATACTAATATAAAAATATAAATATATTTTATAATGGTATCTTATATATCTAATAAAAAAATTTCACTAAGAAACATTTAAATTTAAAATTCAAATCATTCTTATGGGTTGTCCCATATGTTTCACATGTTAGTGGCATGATAAATACCTTTGTGTGTGTGTGTGTGTGTCTATATATATATATATATATATATATATATATATATATATATATATATATATATATATATATATGTATGTATGTATGTATGTATGTATGTATGTATGTATGTATGTATGTATGTATGTATGTATGTATGTATGTATGTATGTATGTATGTATGTATGTATGTATGTATGTATGTATGTATGTGTGTGTGTGTGTGTATGTGTGTATGTATGTATGTGTGTGTGTATGTATGTATGTATAGACTTATTACCTACTTATAAAAACTTATAAGACATACCTAAACACTTTTAAATTCAAGAGGAGTTAACTATTCTTTTCAAATTAAAAATCAATCACTAAGCTCAAGTCCTTCATAATTTTTAAGCACTCACCAACCAATCCAAAGTTATCAATTTTCAAGTAACAAGAGATAAATCATAGGTTTCATACATTGAATGAGCCAAACTTCAAATATCCACCTAATGAGGAGAAATAAATTTGATTTGACTTATTTTACTTATTTTTAAGATTAATTGTCAAATTGGTATTTTATTTTTTCATTTTTACTATTTTTAGCCACTATGATAGATCTAAACTTATTTTTTACATTTTTAAATAGTATTATTTCCCTTGTGCAATTAAGTTTTATCTTTTTCCATTGATAAACACTTAAAATTTAAAACATTTAGTGAAACCATCCATTATTATAATGTTCATGCATTCATCCATAAGGTTTCATGGTTGTTTTTATAATTTTAAATATTTAATTCCATATTTATATATTTTTTAATATGGTTGGTCCAAACCTAGCTTCTTTCCACCTATTTTTACTTACATATTACATCTACTTTTAAAATTAGGGTTTTACACAATTGTGATTTGATTTCATATATGTTTTTAGTTACCTAGGTTTTTTCCCATTTTTTTTCATTTTTTTTTTCAATTTGTGTCTTATTTACATTCATTAACCATGACTAGTACTTTTTATGTTAATCCTTCTATGGTTGATGTTTTTGATAATAACCAACCCATTATTTATGGATATGATGGTGACACTAAAACTTATGAAGCTCCAAAATATGTTTAAGAGGATAACCCACATAGGGTTATAAACCTTGCTACATTTAGATATTTTATTTATGAAAACCATGTAAATATGGATTATTTATTATTAAAAAAAAAAGTTTCACAAAAAAATAATAATAAAAATGATTCTTTTTCCAAACAATATCCATTGGATGGTTATACTCTTACATTAAGTGGTGAAGTTAGTACCCCTCATTATACTAATCCTCATATGCCTCTATCTAGTTTTATAACACCCACTCATGTTAATTTTACCATTATTAACACTTATATAGTCCCACATACCAAAATAAAGACCAATATGCCTCAAACAAATTCATATATTCAGTTCCCTAGTCTTGGGCATAGTCATAACACTCATCATAACTTACATATTAAGGATAATCATTTAAAGTAACCTTTATATGTACATGTTAATCTTACACCTAATGGTATACCTAGTGATTTTATATTGGAAAAGTAATTTAAGGATGTTAAGATGAAACTTCCACAACTATCTCAAACATCTAGTAAACTTAGCCATGTGGTTTTTTTATGTAATAAATTAGGATATATCTACAACTTGTCTTGCTTAGTGAATTCTAAGATTGGAGAAGGTAATCTCACAAACAACTCATTTCATAGCTATTTATATCAATTACATGAACAATATGGATCAGATAAAACCTACTAAGGGATATATTATCACATAACACTACAAGAGAGGGTTCCAAAGCTTCTAATCAAGTAACACTACATAACAACCCTAACTAGGTCTATAATATATAAAACAAAAGAAACCAATATAGTTCTCACTAAAGCTCAGGGCACAAAGAGGAATAGTAAAAAAAAAAGAACAAGAAAATTAAAACTCTACTCAATTCAATGTAGAGGTAATTATAACCTAGGAGTAAAACTTTCAACCTATTACTTTGTACAATATCTATCTACCAAATGAAAGAGTGAAAGTTATAAATAATTACCTTTGGATGAACATGTTGTGCTTAAATATCTTCCTTGGCCAATGGTGTTTTAAAAGAGTTTATTTTGTATTCACAAGTATCACACTATATAAATCATATCCAAGCTAAAATTCTCTTACTTTTCATCCAAGACTTTCTAACAATACAAGCTATTTTCCAAGGAAAAATTCTAAGCAATGACTCCTTAGGTGTAGGATTAACATAATCGTAAGCTGTAACAATGTGAAAATGAATGTTTCCCTCTATTATATTGAATTTAATGTGGTATTTTTATACAAGTATTGAACCTAAAACCTTCTATAAATTTAGTTGATAAGATCAACTAAATAATTTTTGTTAAGCAAGAAAAGTACTCGTTAGGTCTCAAACTAGGTTAGTCGCACTGACTTAGTTCCATACATGTGCTTAATAATTTATAACAAGATCAACCTAGATGACTTAATATGAAAGAATAATTATTATTATGTTGGATAAAATTAACTTTTAGTTGGTTTAGGTAATGGTATAGGAACCAATAATCCTACAAAGCACCAAAGGTCTACCAAACCCTTTCCCAGTGCATCATTTAAATCACGCACTTAGAGAGATTGAAACTCGATAGGTTTTTATAAGAGATAAATCATCATTAAATGATAAATTTTAAACATATTATGTGTATACATATTCCCCACTCAAAGATCATAATGTGTCATGTAGTTGTAACATGGGATGGTGTTTCAAGGAAGAACATAACACCACATTGAGCTAATAAATTATAGTAAAAATTAGAAAAGAAATGAAATTAAATAATTTAAAAATATAAACCTTCACTTATCTTGTTTTTGTGTAATAATATTTTCATAAGAATCATATGTAATAGGTGTTTAATGTATGAAACATGAGGTTACCTAAAAAATAAGATAAAATTTGATTTTTTTTCAAAAGTATGGGGTTAATACGAAAAAATTATCTACATTTTTAGTATTCCAAGAATTATTTAAGTTTGTCAAAAGAGATTATAGAAATAAATTTATGAGCAAAAGATGGATTTTATTGATAGATAATTACAAATTTAATTTTCTTTAAATTTTATTATATAATGGAGAGTTAATTATTCATTTGAATATTTTCTAATTTGAGAACCCAGATCTATGTGTGATCAAGAGGAGTAATGAGAGAGATGATGGCATGGGTATGAAGGGGACAAGTGGGAGGATGTATTGAAATTTTTGTCATTTTAATCCAGGTATGGAGTGTATAAAATATGAATTTTTAGCATTTTTGGTGTTAAATAAATTAAGTTTGGATAATTTTGTGTTGGGGTAAATTTGTGTAATGAAATTTTCCCTAAAAAAATAAGGATATAATATAATTATGATGAATAATGGGTAGGTGTCAAAAAAATAAAACTTAGTTTTAGTTTATTAATGATGAGTTAGTTAAAAATCATTGCAAAATTTCAATGGGATCAGCCTGGATGATGTAGTTTGAATAGTTAGGTTTTAGTACATGTTAAGTACATACCAGTGGGTTGATCTTATTTGGTATGAAAGTGTTTGACTAAATTTAATAAAGGTTGATTTAGTTAGAGAAGGATAAGGTGACCAACATCATCTAAATTGGCCGATCTAGTAAGTTTTATAAGTGGTCAACTTAGTAAATAAGATGGTCTATTATGTTTTTTTAGTGGTTGAGTTCATAGCGAGTGACAAACTATGTTAAGAAGATTGGTTGACTACATAGATCCTAGTTGACATAGTAGAAAACAATACTAGATGACACAGTTGGTTATGTGGCTGATATAATATAAAAATATAAGTGGCCAACATAATTAGGTACATGTGGACAATGTAGCATAGAAATATGAGTAAATAAGTAAGAGAGGTTGAGGAAGTAGTTAAATTGTATTTACATGCTTGTATTATTGATTTTGAGAGTGTATGTGATGATTATTTGGTATAGAAAACTAATATGTGCTTTGTTGTTTGATATTTTGTAAAGGAAACCAAGACTTTGGTGATTAGTGGATGTAGTTTGGTTACCTAATTTATTGGAGAGATTAATAATAGTAGAACAATCATAGTTGACAACATTGGGCTTTAAGATATTATGGATATGTGGTGTATTCTACTGAGTGTTGAGTTAGTTTCCATGCTCTTAAGGGCATGGGAGTGAATAACCAACACCTTTAGGTGGGTGATGGATTGGGATACCATTGAGGTGGGTATCACCCTAGAGGACATCCATGCACTATTGGTAATTCTAATTGTGGGGACACCTTTGATTTGTGATAAGCTTGAGATAGACATGAAGAGATGAGCCTTAGCTTTATGATTAATTGGATCTGAGAGATATTTTGGGGGTTTGCATGTTCATTTATTTTATGTCCATGTATTAGTTGTTTTGTGCTACGCCCCTAACCTATCATATGTAATGGGATAGGAATAGATGAATTGGTGCTTAATTATCCCTCTTTGATGTTATATCACATTTATCTATGCATTTTTTATTAGTAGGTCTGCTTATGGAGAAACCATGGCCTAAGTAGACTATAAATAAGAGTTAATAGGTAGTTTTTATCATCATATTACAAATTTTTCTCTTATTGAATCTTGTGGAGGTTTCCCCTTCGAAGTGGCTTGTCGTTTATTCATATATTCTACTATATTTCAGTCATATTATGATCTATTGTTATATTTCTACATTATTGTTGAATTAACTTCATTACAAGTGATATCAAAACTATGATTTGGGTAATCTTGTGGGCAAAACCCTAATTTTAGAGATTTGTTTATATCTTTCAATCCACTATGATTTTTCCTATTTTTTTTATTAAAGTTGGGTAATCAGTCAAGGACATCACAAAACCAAAATTAGAATTTGGAGGTCATTTTTTGCTAGTTATTTTTATTTTAGTATTTTTCATAAATTCACTCTATAATGCACAATTTAAGAATTTTTTTGAGTTATTTACATTTTGGAAAGATTATAAAAATATATCCAAGATATTTTATTTGTATTTTATAATTTAATGTTGACATGAATAAAAAAATTCTTGATAAAATTTGGGTCAAAAGTGCCAATCAAGATCAACATTATCAAGCCCTTTTATGGTAGAACTGCAAACCAGGGGCCAAGAAAAGGGTGTTAAAACTCTAGGTAAAACTCCTCATAATGAATATATGGAGTTAGAAGGGGGTGTTATTGGATCATTTATACTAGGGTTCTCTGAGATAGATCATGAAGTGATCCAACTTGACTATAGTGTGCAAGGTAATCAAAGTGAAATACAAGGCATACAATCTGAGATAAAAGTTGTATAATCTAGTTTGGAAATATCATGATGGATTTACAAAATAATTAGTGAAATCATCTAGCTATCACTATTACATAATCCCACCATGGTAAATCTCCCAACTAGTCTAATCTAAATCCAAATACCTTGCCATAGAGTAACCTATTACCAAAGGTAGATATACATAAATTTCATAGAAAGGATTCACTCAATTGGATCAACCAAATGGATATTTTTTTATCTACATCAGATCACCTATGAATGGAAGGTTACCATGGCATCCTTATATATAGAGTATGAAAAATTAATTTGGTATCGATGGTTGTGTGCTCAAAATAAAAAGATGACTCTCACTGTCACCTAGTTAGTTTTTACATATGAGTTGCAATTACACTATAGCAATAGTGTGATAGAGAATTACTTCCAATAATTGGAAAAATTATAATAGACTGGCCCAGTCAAGGATTACATTCATCATTTTTAGAACTTATCTTTAGGTGTGGAGATAATTTTTGATGAAAACCTAAATGACCTATTTTTGGGTGGCCTCAAGAACCACATTCAACATGAGTTATGCATGTTTAATCCACTTAAGGTTTTAAATTTTATTATCATGGCACATAGGGTAGAGGAAAAAATCATATCCAATAATAAGTATCCATTCACTCACTTCAAAGATCATAGCATATCGACACCATTATTTACTCCACTTACCAGACTAACCCTTTAGCAAATTAAAGAGAAATGTACAAAAGGATTGTGTTTTGATTGTGATAGATGTAGAGATGGATTATAAAGATGGTTAGATCAAGAATTAGTCAAGAAAAATAATAAAAATGCATAAATAACTAATAATCTAGGCTAACTTATTCAATGGGATGTGCAAATGATAATTAAGAGAAAATTAAAGAAATCAAACATAAATTACCTTCCCAAGAGCATCACATCACACAAATTCATCTCAAAATGTGATTTCCCCTTGATTTGGTGCTCAAGTCTCCAAAAATGGTGCAAGGTCAACCTCCTCCACCATCTCAAGAACACAACTAAACTAGGCTCATGATGTGAAATCAATGTTATGCCTATTAATTAATCTATCATATTACAAATAAAGCATTATTAAACTACACTCAAATGGCTTGTAGAAAAAATATTGCATTATAAATTTACATAAATGAAGCTTAATGAAAGTGGTCTTAAACCTCATATTTATAGATTTTCTAAATTGATCAGGATAAACCATGACCATCCATCTAGAGATAAATATGTGTGGCCATGAATTAATCAAATTATGTAAATAATATCCATAAATATCCTCATAAATATTTAGGAGGAAGGGGTATTAAAGAGGCATGAGAAGCCATAATTTTGATATTTGTTGCATTTATTTCTTATGGATGCCATCCCACAAATGATGTCACTTGATGATGAAGTTAATAAAAATCAATTTCCAATAAATAAATATTCAATAACTTTCATGGAATTCTTAGTTAAGCTCATAATTTGGTTTAATTTTCCTAAGTAACATTAATTAATTTTTATGCAATTCTTTGGAAATTATTTTGCTCAATTAATCAAATTGGTCAAAAATTCATATTACTGGGTCATAATTTGACTAAAGAATAATTGTAAAGAGATGTTAATTGCATACAAACCATCATCCCATTTAAAATGTTATTGACACAAAATAACACATGCATGTGTCATGTACTTTTGAATTGAAGAAAAGAGTGATCTAGAGCACCAAAATGCATTTTCATCATTTTGACTCAAAATGATTTGATCAAAGTTAATAATCACATAAATTGTATTATCCCATTTAGGGATACATTATCCTAAATCATCACTTGTATATGACAAGATCGAACCATTTAGTGTATTTAAGTGATTTTGGCCCAAATTGTGCATTTTCAAAAAAATTGAGTAAGATTGACAATTTCAATACAATGATGTTAGGAGTTGGATGTCTATATTTTTATCATATTTGAGAAGGAATGGAGAGACAGTCAGGGGAAGCAACATATTTTCAAAGAAAAAAGTTGTCAAGAATATGTTGGAAATAACCCATGATCCCCCCTTGACAGGTTATACTAGGATGAAAGAGAAGGATGGACTCTCAAAAAGAGAGGGAAAGTTAGATTAACCTATGGATTAGATTAAATCCAAATGATCTAATGATTTCACACATTGATTTAATCAATGATCAAAATATAATTATAATATAATGGGACCCAAAGATGGTGGGGAAGGGAAGGATACAATCCAAAAATATAAGTGGCACATTTTGAACACACCCAAAGCTGGGGTGCAAGTTGTGTGCTTATAGATGATCAATCTCAAGACAAGTTGTATACTAAAATATTTCCAAAATGAGGGAAAAAGTATATAGATCTTGGAATTATAAGAAAATGATAATCATGTCTCCATAGAGAGGAAATACAAATTTACTCCATTAAAGTGAATTTGATTAGTTTATAAAATAGTTTTACCCCGGTAGGGATGATTTTGATCACTGCTAAAGAATGGTTTGCCCTTGTAGGAATGATTTAGATTTGTGAATAGTCTAAACGTTGTGCCCCTATATGGAAAATTGGCAAGCATAGCTCAAAGATATAACTTATTACATAGATTAAAGATGAGTGAGCACAAACATAAATGCAAAGGTCTAATGACTAAAATAACCATGAAAAATTAGGCATACGAGGATACACAAAGTGATGAAAGAGATGAAAATAAGAATAAATGTGGCTAAGTTGACCCAAGATACATCATGTATCTAAGTGATACCTACATATTCCAAATGGACCTCAATCCAATGGTGTTCACCCAAAAGTAGGAGAGAATGGAATGAGAGATGAAGAAAATTGACCAGTGTTCGATTAGACTCATGATGTATGCCAAAAAATGCACGTCTTGCATAGATTTGGGTGTGAGATAAGACATTGATACCTAGTTTCATTAATGTTATTTATATATGATCATCATAGGTGTATTGATGTTGAGACATAGATCCAAATCACATAGTGCTTGCTATAGTGAAATGAAATTAGGTGTCATAAGTATGAGGGACTTATAATGACATAAAATTTTACCTATGCTAAGCTGGTTCAAATGTGAATGTTTATAAATAAATATAATGATAAGAACTACCAATACCATAGTTATAACCATTTACATTTTTAAAAAAACAAAGAAAAAGAAAAACATAAATGAACCTAACTTAAAATCAAGATATGAACAATGAAGATTCAAGTAGGAACAAGAATGTTTAAAAAACAAAGAAAGAACAAATTAATAACATGAGATCAAGTTATGAATAATGAATATCCATGTGGACCATTAATATGTACTTGAAAAAACAAAATAAAAGAACAAGACCAAACAACAAAACAAACAACACATAAAATAACACAAATAAACAACAAATTATTTAACAAATGTTTTTGGAAATTTTTAAGTATCTCAACTTGATTGAGGATTAAGAGACACAGAATGGTCCAACTTATCAAATGGTGAGGGTAATTTAAAGAGTGCTCATGAAATGGTGAGAGTGGGCCAACTTAAAATGCTCACAATATGGTGAGAGCATATGAAAATGGGCGACTGAGGTGACCTCAACATCAATCTAGCACTACCCATGTAGTCCCATTAGAACCTCAAGTTCAAATAGTTCCACCAACATAAAAGGTGATGAAAATTTGACTAGGTCATAGTAAGTTCAAAAATAAAGGAAAACAATTAAGGCAAATGATAATAGTAATGACCAGTTGATGTGGCAATGCATGATAAAAAGGCATTGTACCTAATTTGCCCATAGGCAGTTATAATTAGGAGAAAACATCATAATTCTGATTTACCCAAAGGTAGTTATAATCATGGGTACAACATACAATACTAATTTACCCATAGATGGTTATAATTAGTGATACTAGATAAGATGATAGATGAAATATAACATACCAAATCAAATGTCACACTACTTCCATATACTCTCATTCAACATGGAATTCTAAAATTGTTGAAATTGGATCAGAATCCCCTTGCAAAAAGTGTAGGAGGAACCATAGGAACCAAGATCAAAATGGGGTAAGTAGGAACCAAACATTGAGACAAGATGTCTTCATAGCCTCTATAAAGGATAGTGTTGTTAGAACTAGTAAATAATGTTAGGCACAGGATAAATGGTATAATTTGGCAATGAAAATGTGGATGATAATGGAATGTATAATGGTTTTAAAATAAATTAAAATCATTATTTTTAGGCAGACACAATTTTGTTGATTCCATATTCAACATAACTTTGGTTATGGCAGGGCTAAAGACTTCTAAATATGCTCTCGATATGACCACTAGATTTTTATATTATTTAATCTTGAGATTAGATACCATCTGATTATGTTGTAGATTGGAATATATATTGATTTAATATTTGATAATGTTTTTGTCAAGTAGTGAAGAAATTTTGTGCTCAGATATTGATGCCTCATAGAGGTTTTCACCAATGAATTTGTCTTGATCATCCCATAACACTTTTGATAAGGTTTCATGAAGAGATGTTAAAATTTGACTTTGATTATCTTTTAGCACCTTTGAAAAGGTTTCATTAAAAATTGTTGAGTTTGATATGTGATTGTCACCTAGCACTTTTGAAAAGGTTTCACTAAGAGATTGTTCTTTTACTGCATGAATGTGGTCTTGGTCCCCCTAATATTTATCAAATGGTATGTCACCAAGGATGTAGTTTAACAAAGTGTGATTTTTTTAATCCCAATCAACACTTGTGAGAGGTGGTTTATCAATATAATAGCTATTTTGATTGGTGTTAATGGCCTATGAAATGGTATTGGAATGATAAAATATAGCATAATACTCATAGAAGATAATAGGAGAACTTGTGTTGATGTTGAAGTAATCATCCTAAAAAACTATAGAAGGATCACAAAGATATTCAAATTGATATACAAGGCAATTGTAACCAATGTTTTAATAACCATGACTGTACTCTAATTTTAAAGCTGAGTCCATGTCAAGCAACTCTAAGTCCAATGTTGAGACTGATTGTGATTCTACTTCTGATGCTAAATCTAATGTCATTTCAAAAAAAAGAACTAAATATAATCTTGATTCTTCATCTAATGTGGTTGTTTCTATAACTATGTTTTGTTGAATTCTAAATTTTGGATAAATAATGGCATGTGATGGCATAATGGGATCTATAAAAATTGATTCATCAAAGAAGGGTTCAACATAGACTAGCTCATCTAGGTGAATCCCATAAAAGAGAGGGAATTTCTCGAGGGATGACTCAATAGAAATGTGTCTATCAAAAAGAGACTCCTCTATGAATGAAAAAAGATCAAGAGACAACTCCTTAGAAACTAGCTCGTCAAGTAGATAGGCCTCTTTAAAAACAAGTAAACTATGAATAGGTGATTCATCATAGGTTGACTCATCATAAATGGGTGTTTTAACAATAACATCATGTATTTTTTAACAATTGGTTGTAAAATATCAACTTTGAACACATTTTGGTCCTCATAAGATGGATCTTAAAGAGGTAATGGTTGTTGTTAAGGCTCAAAGATCAACGTAGAATTTCTAAAGTGGAAAATATCTGGCTTAGAGTAATTAATGTTTATGTTTCAATAATGGTATATCCAAAAATCAAACTATTGAAAAAGGGATCAATAAAGTTTGGTTCATCAAATGGATGTTCTTTAACAACAGGTTCTATAAAGACCAGTGATGGGCCTAGAATGGTAATGACTAGGCACTATGTAGTTTGGTTGTTTGCCTAAACCAAAGGAGGAGGTCCTAAAATGGTAACCTTCATGCACTAAGAAACTTGATGGCTCACACAAGATGAAGGAAAATAGCCTAAAATGGTAACCTTAAATCATTGTAGAGATTGATTTCTCACACAAGCCAGAGGAGGATAACCTAAGATGGTAACTTTTAAGTGTGGCACAAAAATCAAAGGAAGATATCCTAAAATGGTAACCTTCGAGCATGATGCACAAATTGAATGGGAAAGATGAGGATGACATTAAAAAATATGCATGGATTGGCTTGGTATTAAACAAATAATTTCAAAGAGGGTTACATCCTCAAACAAGATAGAGTGCTCATGTCTACCATAAAATCTCTCTTCCTCATAACTAGGGCCATAAAATACCCTACTAAGAGTGTAACTTTATGTCATTTCTAGAAAGTTTGCTCTCTATGTTTGGCAAGATTTGAAAAATGTTTTGCAAATGTTTAAATAAGGTATGTGTTTTGATATTCTCTTAACAAATGATAAGACACAAAAGAGACTATAATAAAAATGAGGTGGTATAGTACCACATAATTAGAAGAATGTGTTCATGAAATTACACAACCTTGGGTAGGGTTAAAATCATATAAATTTTAAGAAGGTATGATAACTCAAAAACTTAGGTGTAAACTAGGACACCAAATATAGGTTAAGAGATATGTCAATACCATAAAATTTAGTTCAAATTTGATGAGTTGATACTAGGAAATTAGAATAAATACCTTTGGATTAATAAGGTGATAATTCAAACTAAGAAATTCAAGATGTGAAAAAATGCAATAATTCCTAAGTATAAAACTAAAACCAAACAGGTAACACAACCCTGCCACATGGTAATAGGAGGTAGAATAAAATGTGTTCTAGAACTTAGAGTGTGAGCAATACACTAGATGACCTAAGTTCACAATTATCAAATGATGATGAGTCTATAAATGATCTTCAATCAAAATGGGAAATTGAACCCAAGTTAACTCAAGTCAAGTGAAAATGGAAAAACTGATTAACATGTTAACCTAGAACTTAGAAAAGTGCAATTCTGAATTTGAATTTTTAATGAAGGACTTAAATATTTTTGGAAAGTGGTTTAGACTCAAATGGGTAGCATAACTATGTTTCTTAGATAATACAAACATAAATGATTAAGATGAGTTTTTGAACAAGGCAAAGATGATTTGGATTTGACTAGTATAATTCCTCTTTGTTTAATAAATGGTGGACAACAAATATGTTTGGTTATGATGTTTTGTTCACAAACAAGTTTTAGACTCAAATCAAGACCAAGTAAATAAAAAGACAAGTACAACTAAGTAAATCATCTTAAGCCCTAAATAGACAAGGTTACATCATTTTATTGAAATTCATCTATATATGTGCTTTTCGGAGGATTTTAGTTGTTAATACAAAATAAAAAGTGCATGAAGTGGTAGAGTATTTTATACCCCCTTCTCGCAAGAGATTGTATGGTGACATAGACCTTTGATTTACTCACCTTGCATCAAGAATACTCCATGGCAAGTGGTGTTATTTTAAGACTTAAATTTATGACCACCTAAATGGTCCCAAGCATGGATAATGCTAGAGATGTAACACATCAATTAGATCCATGTCAATTGGCTTGTTATAAAAATGTTGTATCCTTTCCACAACCACTATATCCATCAATTACAAAATTTAGTGTGATGTCCTGATTAATCATGCATTTTGAGTTGGATTGCCACTAACAAAGTTTGCTTAACCACTCAAGCAAACATCCTAGCAAGTCACCCTCAAATTTTATACCCCACTATGGAGTGGGGTTGAAGACAATGTTGTGAGGTGAAACCCTAGGGAAAATATTCCCTAAATAAATTGTGAAGAGGATATGAACTCCCCTTCACAAGCCAAATTACATAAAAATAAATGATCTAAGTGAAAGGGCTTTAGAGGTTATTTTTAGATCACCTAAACCATACTAGTTTTATGGAGAGCCTAGACAACTTCATTTTCATGCCTTGGACAAAGGCACAATCACAATGAAAAGGCACTTTTGGTCACCCAAGTTCCCTAAAGGGGACAAAGGGAGAGCATACACATACTCTTCACTTTGATCAAAAATACAAGCAATAGATGACTTTGCATAAAACAACACACTTTTGAAAATATTGCAACTTAAGTGAATGTTAGTTTTAATCACCAAATTGAAATGTTGAGTGAAATTCTTGCCCCCTTGACCTTAGTTTGCAAAACCTTTGAAAAACTTCATAAAACACTTAATCAAACCATCTAAGTTACTTTTAAACACCAAAGGAAAGGTTAAAGACTTAAATCATGCTCAAATTTTGATCACTTTTCCACATAGGTCCTGCAAGGTTAGAGAGTTTCCCCTACTTTGAAGCATAATTTATAATGAAACAAGCAAGTTTGGAATTTTTGCTTTCGAGTTCTCTATTTTTTACACAGAGAGACTAACATTGGTTAATAGTGATCAATTTCAGTTGTAACAAGACCGATCTTGGTCATAAATTTAATCGATGTTTGTCAAAAATGAATGATAATGATCACCTATAAACCTTTAGGCAAAAAATATTTTTCACAAAAACTTTTGTTAGCCCAAGTTGGAATAAAATATTCAAAATAAACTTTTAGATTAGGGAAATAGATGTTCAGACAGAGACTTTTAAACTCAAATTTATGACTAAAAATTTGAATATATATCTAAAACACAAAATTTTAAGTGTTTTCCCTATAACCTAACCAATGTCAGTTACACAGAACTGACATTGGTCACTGTGTGACCAATGTATCAACAAAAAACATCAAAAACATGGGAAAATGAAGTTAAAAATTGATGTTAAAGGAATTTTAAATACTTTTAATGAAATATAATATTTCCAAAGTGTCTTTCTTGCTTGAATGAGCTGCGTTATCCCACCAAACATGCTAAGATGTAAAGATGGATTACAAAGATGGTTAGATCAAGCACTAGTCATATAACTAAGAAAAATGCATAAATAACTAACAATTTAGGCCAACCTATTAAATAGAGTGAGAAAATAAAAGAAATAAAACATAAATTACCTTCCCAAGAGCATCCCATCACACAAATATGACTCAAAACATGATTTTTCCCTTGATTTGGTGCTCAAGTCTTCAACAATGGTACAAGGCCAAACTCCTCCACCATCTCAAGAACACCAACTAAACTATGTTCATGATATGAAATTAATGTTATGCCTATTAATGAAGCTATCCTATTATAAATAAAACATTATCAAACTACACTCAACTGGCTTGTAGAGAGAATATTGCATTATAAGTTTACACAACTAAAGCTTAATCAAAGTGGTCTTGGCCCTCCTATCTATAGATTTTCCAAATTGATTAGGATCAACCATGACCATCCATCTTGAGATGAATATGTGTGGCCATGAATTAATCCAATTATGTAAATAATATCCTCATAAATATTCAATAAGAAGGGGCATTAAAGAGGCATGGGAAGGCACAATCTTGATATTTGTTACATTTATGGCTTATGGATGCCACCCCATAAATGATGTCACTTGATGATGTAGTTAATAGGAATAAATTTCCAATAAATAAATACTCAATAACTTCCATGTAATTCTTACTTAAGCTCATAATTTGGTTTAATTTGCCTAAGTAAGATTAATAAATTTTTATGTAATTCTTTGGAAATTATTGCACTTAATTAATCAAACTAGTCAAAAAGTCATATTATTGGGTTGTAATTTGACTGGAGAAGAATTATAAGGTGATTTTAGTTGCATATATACCATCATCCCTTTTATTATGTTGTTGACATAAAATAATACATGCATATGTCATGTGCTTCTGAATTAGAAGAAAAGAGTAATCCATAGCACCAAAATGCGTTTTCATCATTTTGACTCAAAATTATTTGATCAAAGTTAATAATCACATAAAATGCATTACCTCATTTATGGATATAATAGCCTAAATTATCACTTTTATGTGAAAATCTCAAGCCATTTAGCACGTTTAAATGATTTTGGCCCAAATTGTGCATTTTCACAAATTTCAAGTAAGATTGACAATTTCAACACAATGGTGTTAGGAATTGGATATCTATAATAGTAAGTGGAACAAATAACATATATGTGTTGAGAAGAAGATATTATAAATTAAGGGATCCAATGAATATTATGAAGAGGATGCTACCTCTAATGAACATGTTCAAGAGGATGTCTACATTGAGGAAGAGATAGAGGAGGTACCTAAAGATTCCCAACCTACAATGTCTAATCAGCACTTTCAGGTATTATCACTCCTCAAACACTTAAGGTGGTGGGTTTCATCAAGAAATAGAAGGTGACAGTGTTGATTGACTCAGGTATCATACATAACTTCATCAACCATAAGTTGGCCACTCGATTGAACTATTTTATTTATCTCTCACCAAAATTATAGGTCATGATTTTAGATAGTGGAACATTCAATTATTCAAGTAAATGTTATAGTATTAAGCTTGTTATTGGAAAGTATAATTTAGATTATCCTATGTTCAGTATTCCCATGGGTGGTAAATAAATTGTTTTGGGAGCCTAATGGCTCACAACCTTGGGTACAATTGAGGTGAACTTCTAGGAAATATTCACGTTCTTTTGTTATAAAGGTAGTAAAATTGAACTATGTGGATTGTGGAGAAAATATCCACAATTGGTTAGTTCACATCAGGTGAAAAATGTGATAAAAGGGGGGGGAAATATTTATAACATGATTATGTTCCATAGAAATTCAACCCACAAAAGAATCTACAGATGATTCTTAATGAACACCCATCTATTTTTGGGGCCATGCCAAAAGGACTACCACCAAAAATAGAACATGATCATGCCATTCAGCTACTTATATGGAGCCAACCACCAAATATCATACCATATAGATAACCATATGCACAAAAGAGTGAAATCAAAAATATGGTCCATGAAATGCTAGAGTTAAAGATCATCAACCATAGCTAGAGTACATATTCATCACCTATGGTCATGGTGCATAATAAGGATGACACATGGACGATGTGCCCAGATTATAGGGAACTCAGTAAGTGCACCATCAAAGATATTTTTTCTATTCAAGTAATTGATTATTTACTTGATTAGTTACATGGTGTTATTTATTTCAAAAAATTGGATCTTCATTCAAGATACCATCAAATTATAATCTGGGATGAAGATGTTCATAAAACTACTTTTATAACTAGTGAGGGCCATTATAAGTTTTTGGTAATGCCCTTTTATCTTAAAAATGCACCATCTACTTTTTAGATTTTGATGAACACTATTTTTATGCCTTTATTAAAGAAGTTTGTGCTACTTTTATTTGATAACATATTGATTTAAAGTAAGACATGGGAAGAACATTTATAACATGTGAAATAGGTATTGATAGTTTTGGAGTAGCATCAACTTTATGTGAAGTCATCCAAATGTGTTTTTTGAGTACAAGAGGTAGAGTACCTTTATCACATTGTATCCAATAAAGATGTCAAATTTAAACCTCAGAAGATCAAGGCTATGGTAGAATGGACAATGCCCAAAACTCTCAAAAACCTCTAAGGGTTCCTAGGACTAATAGGTTACTACTAAATATTTGTGAAAGGTTATGGTAGCATAGCAAATCCACTCACTACATTGATAAAGAAGGATGACTTCCAGTGGAATGATGTAGCCAATAAAGCATTTGAATGTGATGCTTCTAGAATAGGGTTAGGAGAAGTACTAATGTAGGAAGGAATACCCCTTGAATTTGAGAGTCATCAATTCAAAGGTAAAAATATACAAAAACCTATTAATGAGAAAGAAATGATGGTTGTTTCTTCATGAAGTCAAATAATGGAGGCCCTATCTGATGGGTAGACATTTTAAGGTAAAAATAAATCATGATTGTCTCAAATACTTTTTGGAGTAAATATTATCATCTTAAAAAAAACAAAAATGGGTAAAAAAATGTTGGTTTATGATTTTTAAATCATATACAATAAGGGTAAAGATAATGTAGTATCGGATGCACTACCCAGATGAGATACATCCACAAAAGCATTACTTTGTGTAATGTATATGTTGTAAGAAGATTGGGTGGATGAAGCCAAGTTAGAGTGTGATTAGGGCAAGGATACATAGGTTCTAATTCAAAATATCTCACAAAGTTCTATAGCCTCTAAAAAAATTTAATGGAAAGGTAATGCCATATGGTATAAGGATAAATTATACTTGTGTAAAGATTCAGAGCTAAAGTATAAGATTCTTACAATGTTACATGCATCTATAATTGGGGGACACTCTTGGTTCTTAAAAACTTATCATAGAATTAAATGAGAAGTATTTTGGGAAGGAATCAATGTAAATGTACAAAATTTTGTGGCATAATGTTTGATATCCCAACACAATAAAGGTGAGATAGTTAAGACCCTGGGTATATTACAACCTTTAGCAATTCCTAGTCAAAGGTGGGAGGAGGTTTCCATGGATTTCATCATAGGGTTACCTTATTTATAATGTAAGAATTTTATCTTAGTAATTATAGATAGGATTATAAAATATGCCCAATTTTTTACCCTATCATACCCATTTACAACTAGTATAGTATTAACTATTCTTATGGAGGTAGTTTTAAAATTACATGGACCCCAAAAATAATTGTAAGTGATCATGATCCTATTTTCACTAGAATTTTTTAGACTGAACTATTTTCCTATTTGGGTACTTAACTATCTCATATCTCATCTTACCATCCCCAATCTGATGGATAAACTTAATTGTTCAGTAAATATTTAGAGGGTTATCTCCATTGTTTTGTATCAAATAAGTAAGAACATTGGCTTAAATGTCTACCACTTGTAGAATGGTGATATAACACATATTTCCATACCTATTCTAAAATGTCCCCATTTATAGCACTATATGCTTACCATATACCTTCCATCACTTCTTCCTTAAAGGGGAAAACCAAGGTTTGAGATGTGAAGAAACACATTCAACATCAACAAGAGGCTTTGGTTGGTTTGAGAGAGTATTTGGTCTTGGCACAAAATAAGATGAAACAACAAGTAGATCAACACCATAGTGAGTGACATTTTGACTTGGGTGATTGGGTCTTTGTACATTTATAGCCTTAAAATTAGATGTCCTTAAAGAAACATAAAAAGGAAAACAAAATTGCTCTTTAGTATTATGGCCCTTATTGGGTTCTGCAAAAAATTAGAATTGTGGTTTACAAGCTGGAGTTGCCTCATTCATCTTGCATACACCCAATATTTCATGTTTCTTTCTTGAATAAGGTCATTGGATAGAAAGTTTTAGCCCATATAGATCTATTATAACTAGATGAATAAGGATGAGACATTTTGGAACTAGAGAAGATCCTACAAACACATACTAAAAGGTTGGGAACTAGAGAGATTAAGGAATATCTGATCAAGTGGATGAACCTGAATAGTGAGGATGCAACTTGGGAGGGTGAAGATTTTTTGTAATAGCATCCAAATTTGTTCAATGTTGAGGATAAAAATGGTTCAAATGGGAAGGGCATGTTATTCCCCTAACCTATCACATGTATTAGGATAGGAATAGCCAATTTTTGGCTTACTTATCCCTCTTTGATGTTATATCACATTTATCTATGCATTCATTTGGTTAATAGGTCAGCCTATGGAGTAACCATGGCCTAAGTAGACTATAAATAGGAGGTAATGGGTAGTTTTTTATCATCATATTGTGAATTCTACTCTTATTGAAGATTTTGGAGGTTTTCCCCTCAAAGTGGCTTGCATTTTATTCATATATTCAGTTATATTTAATTCATATTATCATCTATTTATATCATTCTAATTTATTATTTAAGTAATTTAATTACATTATGGATATCTAGAAGGCTATTATTGGTCTTATGATAGCTTGTATAATCTATCATAAGCCAGACAAGAAGGTTCTATTATATATTTTTTACTTTGTTCTGATCCATGTTGGAGTAGTGCAGAATATATGAATTTGGATTGATGATATGGGTGCAATTAGTTCACATCTTGTATTGTATCATATCATGAGGGAGGATGACTATGGGCCCTTTTATTTTTTTTGATTAGTTAGATCTATGAGAGGTTTTTGATGTATCAACCCACATGATTATTGCACATGATAGGTGTTATTTTACCTCATGTACTGAGGTGGAGATAAGATCATGTATTATAGGTTGTACCACATGCCCTAGTGTTGCAGATAATCATATGGGGATATATTGTTTTACAATCATACCTAGGTATAAAAGATACTTGTCCTTTATGGCCCAGTATTTTTCAAAGACATGGTCATTATCAAATTATAAGGCACTATCCATGGTGGGTATAGCCACATCTTATGGCCTATTTACTATGATAGTTTAGGTTATTGCACCTAATGGATCCTATATAAGTGCATACAGTTTCATCATGACATGTCATGGATAATCAAGGTACATGATGTGTATGAGTACCTATAGATGTGCTAGTGATATAAAAATTATGACTGAGACCTTAGGGAAAATAATGCTAACAATAAAAAGGGGATGTAGAGGCTATTGAAGGAAAGGTAGATGTATATTTTATTATACATAAATAGGTATTTTATAAATAACCATGACCACCATCATGATAATATAGATAGAGATAGGTTTATATATACCCATAGTCATAGATATAGGCACCATTATGGGATCCACCATAGGCACCACCATAAGGAGATCCCTCAGTGCAAATTGAAATGAGTTGATTAATAGTGTGGTAGATTCATAGTAGACCTAATCATGCTCATGCTATTTAGATTGATGTTTTAGCACATCAAATCCATGCTTCATAAGAGGTGATTGATAGGAAAGCAGATGGAGAAACTATTGGTGAGAAAATTATGTTTTAATGTAATTAATGTTTATATTTTATGAATAAATAGATATATATGCTATAAAGATGTTTTTAGAGATATACATGTTATATATTATGTTCATTTGGTTTAAAAATTTTAGATGTTGTGGTGGAGGAGGCTAGATGATCAGCCATGGTACAAGTGGCACATCATGATATATTGGATGATGTATTACCATAGCATGACACAACATAGATGATTGATCATTTTGGGTCTTTCACATATGATCATGTTCATTGGTTTAGATTGGTCAATGAAGAATCATAATAGTTTCATACATGAGGAAATCACATGTAGGTTGCACTATCATTGGGAGTTGGTTAGAAAGAGTTATAGGCATGGTAGGTGCCATCTCAAGAGAGAGCTACTAACTTGAATACCACCAAATAGTTAGCAATGATGGATGGATAGGTGTAAAACCTAAAATTATATGTGGAGGGATTACATACATGGATAGATTCATTGTAATGATATTTTTAGAGATCATAGTAATAGACTTCCATGGGTAGCATAGCTCATATACCACCAGATAGATAGGGTGGATCACAACCATTGAACTGAGATTATTTGATGATTATATCATTTTGTATTGTATCAAACATTTGAACCATTTATATATAAATTAATATTTTTTGTTATGAATCATTGATGTTATGAAAGTTTGTATTTTATTTATATAACATGTGTTAATGTTTGACATATGATATTTTAAAATGTGTGATGTATGTTTATTCTTTTCTAGTAGATGTGAACAAATGCATGGTTAATTTTATTTTAATTTTTTAAATGAATGAGATGTAATATATAAATGTGGAAAATTTAAATAAAAGATATGTGAAAGACAAAAAATAAGTATCAATGTAATGTAATCACACAAACATATATATGAAATGAAATAAATATAAGAAAGTATTGATGCAAGTTTTTAAAAAAAAGATATGTAAAGAAATTGAAATGTAAATGTAAGGTAAACACACACGTGTGTGTGCGTGCACACACACACACACATGTAAATTAAATTAAATAAATATATGAAAATAAAAAGTAGCATAATAATGATAAACTAAACTTAAGGTTTGTGTTAGTTAATAGTGGGAAAGATTATAGTTATTTTTGTGATGAAACATGGTATATAGTTTGTTATGAGATAAGATGATACTTTGTGAGGAAGGATTGGTCATATCCAAGGTCTTATATTGAAACTCACAAAGGGGGAACCAAAGCAAATGGTAATTTTTTATAGGAGATAAAATAATTTTGAGAGGAAGGCCTAGTCTTACCCAAGGTCTTATATTACAACTCACAAAAGGAGAACCAAAGAGGTATGGTCAAATAAAAAATGATATTCATCAAGGAGGAAATATTTGGAATATTATAATGTAAAAGGATATATAGGCATTATAAAAATATTTAGTAGGCATGAGACATACAAAGTAAATGGAAAGTTATTAAGGATTTATTGGTCAGTAGATACATAAGATACTTGCCTTAGTAGACATAAAGATTTAAACTAATCATTTAAGTACTTAGATTATCTCATGAAGGTAACTTATACAAGAAAGGTAAAATGGGTCTACTTTCCCATGGCATGTTCCTTGTTCCTTAGGACCCCTTATAGAGTCATCAATATATTACAGAGATTACATACTTGCATGAGAAATTAGGTAGCACTATATATTATAATGAGATCTTCTATCCCAATCTACTAGCCTACCTCACCCCAATGAATCTTAGCTCTATCATGATACCAACTATGGAGTTTGAGATTCAACTAGAATAGGATATGTGCTAAAATAAGAATCACATCTTTTGGTATGATTTTGACTTTTGAGTTTATAATTTGATTTTTATCATTACCTTTTATTTAAATTATTATGCTTTTAACTTTTTATGCATTTGTTAATTCCTCCTCCTCCATACAAATTCAGAAGACCAAACATGAGTGATAGAAGTGACAAACATAGATATGCTTTATATTTTGGTTACAAGATACAAAGTACTTAGACTCTTTATTAAATTATAAATAGTTAGGCTTGCCCATAAGTAAGTATGTGATCTCAAGGCTAACCATATGTGTAATTAATATGAAGGGAGATAAAAAGGAAAAAAAATTGTTAGAGATCCATGTAAGAGATTATATAATGAGAAATATTCTTGGTGGTTGACCATAAGGTAAAATATGATAATTTAGGCACGTGTTAAGAACCATGTCATTAGAATATATATTATACCATACCAATGATATAATATAAACATTTATGTACAGAGAAATCATCCTATAATAGAAGGTAAAATAAAATAGGTGAAAATTAAGTAACAAGGTAACATATATATATACATATATATATATATATATATATATACATATATATATATATATACATATATATATATATATATATATATGTATGTATATATATATATATATATATATATATATGTATATATATATATATATATATATATATATATATAAAATTAATAGGACATGAGATAAATATATCATAGTGCATCCATCAATGTAGTAAAGAAAATATCAAATCCAAATCATAGAGAAGTGTAATAAATAATGTGATAAAACATCATGATGTATTCACAAGTACTAATAAATATCACAACATACATCATCCATAGCATCATATAAATCTTAGTATAATTGTAATCTAACTCTAGTCAAAGTTTCATCAATCTTCGTAGAGAGTCATGCAAGGAATTTTTAATGTATTGTTTTTATAGAGAAAGTGGGTATGCTAGAGGAAGAGTGATGTTCATGTGGCATATCCTATAAGGGGTACTCAATGCAAGGAACTAAAAATATAGTATGACTAATATCCTCAAATCTATGAGATAATGAGGCTATAAAGAAGGTTAATTCTTTATCCATAAATGATTTGTAGTGTGCTATTAAGGGGTGATGGCACAGGCTATGGAAAATCAAGAAAGTGATGTTGTAGCACTCTACATCTATTTGTATGATGTATGGTACACTAATGCTAAAAATAATAAATTTCCCAATATTTAGGGATATAATTTGGAAGTATCTTAGGATGAGGTAGTTCTTATCGGTGGACTATACCTTTTCTCGATAGAGTGAATGAATGTACTACCTAAGCTATAGTGAGTATAGGAATGTGTGATCATTCCATGAAAATAAATGCATCTATAAGTAGCCAACTATGGAGGTCAATTATATATAATGTGAGTAAAACATGAGGCTTATTATTGTGCTAAGAATCACTTATAAACACACCAATACTTATATAAATCACTATAAACCTTATGGAATGTATAATATGTCTGATTTTCCCATCATGTAGGTAGAAGATAAAACTTAGGTAAAGGTAGTATGCCATCACCAATAGAAAGAAAACTCAAAGTTGGATTAAGATTAGGTTTAATAGTTATAAGAGATGATCTCAAGGTAGGTCAACATAATGTAGCTAACATCTCAAAATGGATCATGCTCCGAGGATAAGGTTACTTCAGTGAATCAATATGGTCCCATCATGGCATGATCAAGAAGCATACTCTAAAGAGGCTCAATAGTGACTCAGTGAAAAGTAGTGTGTATGCTTCATCTCAGACCTATGAACAAGTGAAGAAGAACTAATGTTAGGTACAATATAATAAGAAGGAAATGCATCAATAAAATTGAAATCATTTTTTAAAGAAGCATGATGTATAAGTATATATACATTTTTAGCTTGAGAAAATTTAGCTAAAAAGGGATCATCTAAAGAGTACCCATGATCATAATTAGGAGTATAAATATCACTAGTGAAATCATCAATAAATTTATCAATTAAAGAATAATGATGAACAGAGTGTTTAGTGTATGTTAGAGTGATAGTAATTTCATCTATTATTTTTTTATAAGACTGAGGTTGTAAATAAGGAGGTAATTAGGCAATTATGTGAGAGAGATTAGAAGTTTTAATTTTCAAGATAATCTCATAAGTGGATAAATATGAGTGCAAAACTACATGTTTGGATGTATGTGACAAATAGATATAAAGTTGACTTTATTGTTACATGGTTATTCTAATTACATTGCATGCTTATTTAATCTTAAAATAGCTCAATGAAGTAGTAAAAACTATAGATTCAAGTCTATATATGTTTTCCTCAATTTATTAGAGGGTTTGAAATTATTGTAATGAACAAATAGTTTGTTGTTATCGAGAGATTGTTCAATAACTATTATCGTATACTTTGATAATTTCATTAATAGAGATATTCAGATAAATTTATTATGTTTTTCCTCTATGGGTATTCATTAATTCACATAGTTGGATGAATTTGAATTACTTATTTCTATATTTATATTCTTAGTATTATGTTTCATGCATAATTGAAGCTTGATATGTGTAATTATTATAACTTCTTAAGTTAATAATCTATATTTTTTTCATGAACGGATATATTTATTTGATTTTCTATGTTCTCTCATATTTCATACTTTGATTTGCATAGATATTCCTATAGTTATCATGTTTTGATGAAACATAAAGAACCTCTATTAATAATAGTGTAGTGAGCATGGAGCATCATTGGCTAAGGAGATGTTGCAATGGTTACCTAGTCAAAGAGAAGTGAAAAATTGGTTAGAATAGAAGATTCATAAATTCATAGAGGAGGAAACACAATGGATATGATGTATCATGATATAAATCATATAATAATATTTCTATGGTGAGACTTATGAAATGTTTTGGAACAAACTACTTGGAATATTAGCTACTTGGCTAGCCTGATTGAAATATCATTATTTTTTATTTAGAGATACAAATATTATTGCATGGGTTGAAGAAAATATAGAGTGGCTACATAACCTAGAAAATAGTTAGACTTATGTGATCGATCATTAGATAACTACTACCATCGATGGATACATAATTAAGTTAATTATACAATGCTATATAACATTTGAAGTGATAAAGGATTTTAATTATTAGGGGGATTAGAGGAAAAGTTTTATATCAACTCCCTTTTTTGATCAAGATGTTTCCTATATAAAATGCCATGGTGCCTATTTCAGTTAGAATAGAGTAGTCACTTCAAGCACCATGGGGATGTGTGTGACATAAGGGTTAGTGGAGAGACAATAAAAAGGTAGAGTTTGAACCTAGGTCTACAATCAAGAACCAATAGGATAAAAATTAAGAAGACTTTAGATTTATAAAAAGAGCTAAGACAATATAAATAATGTAATAAATAGAGTAATACCTAATAAGGTATGAATAGGAGTTATAATAGCATAAAATAAAAGAGTGTGAAATAAAGAAGGGAATAAGAGTAAGGTGATGTGAGGAGAAGTAAGGATTTTGGGATTAATATGGATAGAGAATGAGAGGATGAGGAGGACCGAGAGAGAGAAGAAGAGGAAGAAAATAGTGTATAAGTGGATTAGGTAGTTAAGAGTTCGTAGATGTATAGAAGAGTAATACATGGAAGAGAAACATGATTTACATATAGTCACATACATAACACATGTTAAATCTCTGATAAATATGTTTTTAGAGGTATAGATCATTCACCTTGGGAGCATACATCTCCCAATCCTAATTTTTTTTTATAATCATAGCAATTATAATACAACATTGGAAGACAAGGATTGGCAAGGACCATTAAAAAAAGAGATTCACTAGAAAGGTATAAAGGCAAAAAAGGCAATATGTCATGAAGTCACATACATTTTTTATGAACAACAGAAGAATAATATACAAGTATTATCATTAATAAAGACAAACCCCATAATTATTATATAGGTAAGGGAATTCCTTGCACAAATAAATATATTAGAAGGGGAAGAGGATGAGGATACATATAAGTTTTATTCATCACTAGAATGAGTGGGGACATAATTAGCACCAAAATCCCAAGCATTCCCCTCAATCCCACAAAATTTGTAGATACTAGTTGTTGAGCAACTAACTGTGATACCTATGAGAAACATCAATATGATGGCTTTGTTAGGAACCTTTATCAATTTGATACCCAATGATGGGTCTATGGACTCTAAATAGTACTTGTTCACCTGCAACATGAAGTGGTAGGCCAAGGGAATTATCGATAATGTGGTAAAGAATTATGAACTAATTAGAGCTTTGTGTGTTCATGCATTGAAATTCATATTTCATTGAAATGTTAATCAAGTGGATATGCAACAAGTAAAATACATGATTATCACATAATTTAAGATCAAAAAATGTTCTATTTAAACTATACATGATTTGAAATAAATCTGATAGGGAATAAAAGAGACTATATTTGAATATGATCATAGATTCTCTAATGTGATGACTAAATTGGAGTTTTCTCTAGAATATAAACATAAAGTGACTTGGTTTGTGAAAGTACTATGCAAAATAATATGATTCACCATCACTTAAACATAACTTAACACCAAGGTATATGCTACAGTATTTATGATTATAGTCAAACAAATTAAAGAGTATGACAATAATTTAACCTCAACTTAAAAAATAGAGAACACTCTACAAAAACTTATGATAAGGATGGATCACTATCAAGAGAGAGGAGACAAGTCTAAGCCTATACTATTTTGTAAATAGTGAAGCAAGGAAAGTCATCATAGGAATGAGTGCCTAAGAATAAAAATAGAATTCAATGAAATTTAAAGAGTGGTAGGGCATGCAACATCTCAATACCATGTCCTAAAATAGTATGACAATAATCAACAAACTCTATATTTTAAATTTTTTAAGTCAATCATGTTGAAAAAAGCTACATATCTCTCCAATAATTATGATCATTGTGTTTATGATCGTTGTGTAGCAAACAGATACTACAAATAAAATAATTCATAGTAGAGAAGTTAGAATAATAGGTGTAGCATAGTTAGGTGTACCATAAATTATAAAGGGACTACAATATCAACTTGTAGATATGGCCAATTATACACCACCATCACAAGATTGGACAACTCCATCCCAAAACTAGACACCTCCATCAACATAATATCAATCTTCAACCCATTAGAATTTTGTGATTCCCCAAACACAATAGGAAAATTGGGCACAATCACTTATTTGATAACAACTATGGTGGGTATGATGTCCTACATCAACAACAAGGGTGGAACACACAACAAACTTCTGGAAGCTTTCGGATACCTTAGTCAAATAGTTGGGGATTCCACGTAAACAAAGGAGGATATAAAGGAGGATATAAGGGAGGATATTGAGGTTATGTGCAAGGGGGTAGGGGAAATAATTACCAATAAACTCCAATTCAATTATACTTGTGTAGATAATTTAATTATGTACAAAGGAATTATACATAATCCCAAGTGGCAATCCCATTATGCCTATTATAGGGTTTTAGATCAACATGACATAGAAGATTGTCTAGGTTTGCAAAAATAATGAATAAAGAAGGTAGTAATAAATGTGAATATGATTAATGCACAACCCTAATAATATGCCTTTATATAGTAGTCATAGGGAAACATGAAAAATAAGGATTACATCCCTTGGAGATGCCACGAGATAAGGGGATAAGAAAGGCTCGGCAAGAAAAATATATCAAACCAATCATTAAGAAAGGATTAATGCAAGAAGATGCACATATTTTTAAAATAATATAGCAACAAGAGATTATTGAAGATGATTTTTTGGCTACATATGTATATATTTATGGATAGACAGTGTGTATTATGTGATAATAAGGTGTTATCATCACCCTGAGAAATATAATGAGGTTAATCAAAATGTTATGTATCAAAGACATTTCGTAGAATATCACCAACCTACTCTATAATTTATTGGAACATGTACAAAAAGTATAATTATAGGTAGACATAACGATATGGTATGTTAATACTAAAAAACCTTGGGATTGAGATGTTGACTCTATAATGGATATTGATTTGGCAAGGTATGAAATACCCAATGCAATATTTGATTTTAGTAGCATAATTAACATGATCCTAATATCAACATGGGTATCTATTAGGTGAACTATGTTGATTTATATTCCTATCACTTTAAGTATTTTCGATTATGGATGAGTTGAACCTATTAGATGTGGAAATCAAATTCAAAAATTTGAGTCTACATGGTGACTTTAAAGTCTTTGACATGAAGATAGATGAGACTCACTACCTTGCATTGATTGGAAAAAAGTGGGCATATGATGTTCAAATGACCATAAACACAATGATGAATTAATTGGAAGCCAATTAGATAGATAAGATCATAGTAATTACATCAACTAAATGTGTGCAAAAACCATATTGCATACCCAAAGAGCCTAACATGACATATCTTTATGGGGAAAGTAGTTGGATGAAATTGAACATAAAAGATAAACAAAAAATTCTACAAGATAATGAATATAGATATCTCTATGATAATACCAACCTATAAACACAAACTTTGTACAAGGAAAAATTAATTTTCAATCTTGTGATAAATTGCATAGAGATTCCATAGTTGGAATTGAAGGATGTGTAATCTATGTCTGTAAGGTTACCAACTTAGTTTGACATAGACTTATTATAATAGATAGGTCACATGGATAAATATTACATAGAACTGACTCTAGATAAAATGGGATTTAGTTTCTTCATTGAGTATGGATTTAGATACCCACATACTCAACTTGGTCAAGGGAGATCATGAAATACCTCCTTTGTAGATGGTATTTGTGATAGAATGCCAAATACCCCAATATTTTATCACCAAGGATGTCAACTATTGTATCCTTCAATTCTAATAACATGTAATAGATACTAACCAAAGGGTGAGTGCTCTCAATTATGCACTAAAGGGATTGCTATGAACTAGTGTTCAATTCACCATGATGAGTAAGTGAGTTGGGATGAAGCATGAAAAATAATTGTATCTTGGTTCCAGTTACCTAAAGATGTTAGAAAATATTGGTTATTGTTCAAAGAGGGAGACTATCTATATCTTCATATTTACCAATCCATTTAAGTCTATATTTTAGAAGTTGTGATCCCAAAGTACTAGGTAAATGTTTTCAAATATACACTAAATGTTTTTTGAACCACCTAGTACATACATCAAGAGTGCAAGTAAGAAACGAAGCATTGGGCATAGGTCCAAAGAGACTTCATTCAAATGTTTGTTTTTTAAGATGATAACCCCTTAATATACCAAGAATTACAAAATTTAAATAATTTTCTATGTCATGGGAGAGCTGAGGACTTAGATAGGATGGCTTAGTCATTTTCACAACAAAACACAGCATGCAACTTCAATGAAGCATTATATATACAAAAAAGAAAAATGAAAGGAGAAAATCTTTGTACAACCTTTCCATAGGATACAATATCAAGATGATGAGATGTATAATTTTAACGATGAGGATAACATGGCCTTAGCCAATTTATTTGAACCTGAATAAGAGATTGATCTATTCCCAAACCTAGTTGTAGAGCAAACAAAAGAAGAAAATATAGACATATCAATTTTGCCTAGAGGATATTGTGTGACTCAATTCCTAAGGGGGAGCATAACATTTATCAAAAACCTCTAAAGTAACATGTGAGGATCATTGGAATTTTTTTTCCCAAGTTATCACATATTAAAGATTATTGGTCTTAGAAAGACATATCAAAAGTTATGTAGCTCTTATAAGATTACCATGATGTCTTCCCTGCAAAAATTTTAGAGGTTAAGGGTGTGGATCCATCCTTAGGGGAGATGCATATTGAGTTGAAATAGTTTGCATGTCTAATGAATAAAATACCCTAATGTTTAAATCCTAATATGAAGCTTAAAGTGAAAGTTGAGTTGGATCACATCCAAGAAGTTGGTATTATCTTCCTTGTAGATAAATTTGACTAGGTTAGCCACATTGTGGTGAAACCAAAAAAGACTAATGAGACCTGAATCTATAGATATTATTTCATCTTGAATGAGACTTGTGTCAATAATCCATTTCTTATTCCATTCAAAGATGAAGTTTTAGAATTGGTCATAAGGCATGAAGTGTATTCTTTCACAAATGACTTCAATGGATTTCATCATACCCCAATCGTAGAAGAAGATAGGACCAAGACCAATTTTACAACTAAATGGGGTTCCTTTTCATATAAATTAATATCATTTGGGTTGAATAATGAATATGTGGTTTTTCTAGAGTTGTTATTATATTTAATGATTTTATTGATGACTTCTTATAAGTCTACTTGGATGATTTGGAAGTGTTTTATTTGTTCATAAATCATCTGTCTAAACTTAGAATTATGATGGAGAGATGTAAGGTGTTGTAAATTATGCTCAATTTTAATAAATGTTTATTATTCATGTCATTTGGAATTATGTTAGGACAAGTAATCTATAGTAAGTGTTGAGAATACATGACATTGAGAGGGGGGTGAATCAATGTGTAATAATAATTTACTTTCTTACTAATTAAATTTCATAAATAAACCATTCACATAAGAATAATTAAATGCACAACAAAAAATTTACATGGAAAAACCTCAGTGGGAAAAAATCACACTTGAAAGGCTACTTCGATCTACTATCTGAATCCAGCCATAAGATAAATAATTCTTTTTACAAAAAAATTATAGGCACCAACCTACTTGGACACACCAATCCCTATTGCTAAGTAATTTATAGGCATTGACCTACTAGAAACACTAATCCCCACTACTAAACACTTTATAGGAACCAACGTACTGAAGACACCAATCCCCACTGCTAATCACCAACTTAGATAGAGACATTGATCTCTTTGTATTGAAGAACCAACTTCACTGCCAAGCATCAACTTAGAAAAAGGCATTGATCTTTTTATTCTGAGGAACTAACCTCACTTAAATAATTTACACCTTCTCACTATTACTTTTTCAATAAATGATGGCACAATTAAGTTTCACTCTTCTCCCTCTTATCTCTCTTATTTTCATTGTATATAATAGAAAGAATTGTTTCTTTCTTCAAATTTACATGTGTTTGTATCATATATATTTTTATTCTCCACACACTTGCTTACTTATCTTATTCACATATCTAACACTTCCACTTATTATTCCATTGCTTTCTTTCCAACTTATCTATATATTTATACCTTCTTTATGCCTCTTCAAAAAGGTGGGATTTCTCCCAAGGGATACAACCTCTCCAAAGGTGGTTGGCCCTTAATTTTAAATTATCATTCATTAGACTTGGGTAGTGATTCTTATTCACAAAACATAGATGATAACAAAGGTGGTCAGCCATAATTTAATACAAATGAATTCAACTCCATTTAAACATTATTATTCATTCTTCAATTACTACTCTTCACACTTTAAATGATATTCTTCATAGTGGGTGAGTTTATAGCTACTAATAGGGAGAGTCTAAAGATAATAGGCAAGTTTGAAGCCATTGGGTGAGTTTGAAGGTACTAAGTGAGTTTAAATCTCTAGGTGAGTCCAAAGCTCTAGGCAATTTTGAAGCTACTGAGTGAGTCTAAAGCTCTATGTGAGTCTGAAGCTCTAGGTGAATTTGAAGATACTATGTGATTTCAAAGCTTTGGGAAAGTATAAAGCTCTAGGTGAGTCTGAATCTTTGAGTGATTCTATAGCTTGTCCTATGTAGACACTTGAAACTAGCAGCAACTGGATTCTAATCAAACTTTAGATTGATTTTACCAACCATTTAAAATTAAGCCTAGGAATCACTGAATGCCCCAAATTTACTTTCACATTATTCATCAAATTTTAGAATCATGTTGAAACATTCCTAATTGATGTATTCTATCATATTCAATAATAACCTATCACAGATTCATCCCTAATCACCTTACGGCATCACAATTGTCAAATTGGCCTATGGCCCTATTAAGTGGGGCACTTGAACAAATATCAAATATTGAAAGAGCTAAAATAATAATCAAAATCAATTAACAAGCTAAACAAGATTAAATGCCTAGTTTAATTATCCATTGGCAATTAATTAATATCTAAAAATGGAAATTCTAAAATTTAAAATATCTAAGACTTTCATCATTGCCTTTATGATTTTTCAAGCTCTTTGAAAATATCCTAAAATATCTAATTTGAGAGCTATGCCTAGTAATTATAAATCATAATTACTTGATAACTATTAAATCAATTAGAGTTAGTTTTAACTCACCTAGATTTAGTTTAAACCCATTTTAAGCCTAAACTCAATGGTAACTCACCTTGGGTGAGATTTAATTCCTAAGGCTATAAATACAAGGCCTTGCCTATTGGTTTTTAAGATATTTTGGTGAAAAGTTATTATGCTTAAATATCTTCAACATGCTATTTTGATATAGTTTTATATTGCCTAAATTCCTTGAAAGTAGTGTTACCATGCTAAAATATTAATCCAAGCCATCAAAGCCAAGGTGCCAAGGAGAGAATGAGCCAAGAAACCTATATTGTCAAAGAATTCTTGATGCATAAGTTGAGAAATCCATTCAAAAAAGCCATTTGGAGCTCCAAGGAAGGTAAAAGAGTTATGTATTTTATGTTTTTGTTGTGCTTTTATTTAGTTTTTGTTATCTAAGCTCTCCCTAGTGTCTAGGCTAGAGGTGTTAGGATTTTAGTGTGTTCATTTCATTTATTTTATGAGACTAACACAAGACTAACCTCCCCTTTATGTTAAATCCTTGTTCACATGTTGGCATGCTTGGTGGGACCTGAACCCCATGAAGTTTCTCCTAAGGCCTTTTAGAGCACTCTCTTAATGATTTTCATGTAAAAATTTGAGCTTGTTGATCAAAATAACTAAAATTTGAAGGCCAAAGTACGTTTATTATAGAAGTCATGAAGTTACTCTATGAATTCATGTTTTTGCTCTCTAGAATCAAGATATTGTGAAATATCACTACTCACATAGTCATGGTTGTGTCTTTTTTACATGGTTTTATTCCTAACTATTAAGGTTTATGATGACTATTTTCTACTCACAATAAAATCTATGATATTACAATATAGTGACTTTGAAAATCATAATATTATCATAAAAGTGGAGATATTAAAATATCACTATTTTTTGAGTTGTGATATTATCAAAATTTATGTGGTTTTGTCAAAAATTTGGCAATATTGTGTTTAAGTTGCTAGCAGTTAAGCTAACCATTTTGTATTAAGTTATAATATCATAACTCTTGTAGTAGTGATATTTACTTTATTTTAGTGATTTTATCATTAGAGTAGTGATATTGATTTTAATGCTCTATTTTCACGCAAGTTATGGTATTGTGCCAATAGTCATGGTTTTATAGAGAGATGTAGTATTGCTCTGTGTTTAATAGTTTTACACTATGTGCAAAAATATAGAAACCTGAGAACAAGATTTGGGAAGTTATTTGTTCACTCAAGATGTGTTCCTAAGAACAAGGACTCCCTAACATGTTTTACAAGACCCAAAGGCCACAAGGAGACATTTAAAACACTTATAACTTGTAAATTTCACATTTTAAATTGGTGCTTTAATAATCTTTTTGTTTAAATCATTTTTGTTTTATTTAAAGATTTCAACAACAAATGCCAAGGGGCCCAAACTTCACAACACATTCCATTTTGGTGCAATAAAATGAACTTTCACATTAGTTAGATAACTCCTAAAAGTTGTTTGTTTTATTCTTGTTTGTTGAAGTTGTTTATTTTTAGCAAAATGAGTGACACGTGTATGCTCTCTCCCCATCCCATTTAAAGAACTTGGGTGACCAAAAATGATAATTCTTTTGATTTATCTCTTTGGTAAAAAAACATGAAAATAAATTCGTTAAGGCCCTCCCCAAATATGTATGGTTTGGGTGACCCAAAAATGACCTTAAATTTTTTCACTTATCTTTATTTTTCATGTATTTTGGCTTATGAGTGGGAGTTCATTGCCTCCTCACGAGTTCTATAGGGAAGAATTGACTTTGGAATTCATCTCCTGACATTTTTTCAACCCCACTTCACGGTGGGGCATATAAATTGAGGGTGACCTACTAGGATGCTTGTTTTGGATGGTTAAAATAAGCTCTGTTAGTGGTACTCAACCTCAAAATGTAGGGGAAACTCAAACATGGCTTACACTAAGAAAGTGATGGATGTAGTGGTTGTGAAAAAGAAAAGACTTTTTCATAACAAGTTAGTTGACATGGATCTAAATGATGTGATTATATCTATAGTGTTATCCACACTTGGGATCAGCTTAAAATGAGCAAAAATTGATAGTTTAAAACAACCCCACTTGTTTTGGACATACTTTTTATGTAGGGTGAGTAGCCTGAACTTCCATGTCATAATAAAAACTCTTGAGAGAAGAGGGGGCCTAAAAACCCTACTTTTCATGTGCTTTTAATTTTTGGATTAACAATTAAAATCTTCTCAAGAGAAATTATATTAATGAAATTTGATAGTGTTATACAGAATTGTTAGTTTTAAGATTTAGGACATTACACTTAGGTGTTTGTGTAATTTTATCCTTTATTGCATGGTCTTGAGTCAAAAAATTTATTTGTTTGTTATACCACATCAAAATGAGTCTTTTTTATACATCACTCCTTTTCTTGAGGAGGTTTTAATCCATCCATTTCACACCATACCTTTGCCTTAATCTTTAGATAAACTTTTGTGTGTGTGTCACTTGATTGAAAAGGGTATCATTACGCTACCCAAATCATTTCAAAACTTATGCCTTTAAGTTTTGAAACAAACATTTATCACATCTTTAGATCATGATAACATCATTACACTACTTGAATCATTTCAAAGACTTGTTTTCCTTGTGTCCCAAATTCCATTTTCAAAATCAAAACCACATGTACCTTTTGGATCTATGCCTAGTGTCATCATGTCTTTCATATTTGTCTAGCTTGTTGTTTGTTTAAAGAAGACAAGTTTTCTATGTTAATTTATAAATAAGTCTTGACAAGTTTAAATTGAAACATTTATTGATTTATACCTATGATTTGTTTAATTTTGGCCTAGACATTGATCTTTCTCTTTTGGGTTGTGTAACTTATCCTAATTTCTTATTCAATTTGAAAACTATTTTTATATCTAGATTTGGGGAAGTAGTCTATCTTCCATTTCCCTATTATTTCATTCCTTATTCCAAACTGACCAAGTTCATGTTTAAATGAAAATGCTTAGTTTATGCCAAAGTGTTTCAAAAAAATTAGATTAAATATCTTGCCTTGTTTTGTTTAAAGTCTATCTTTTATGCCTTTTCCAAAAGACCTAGCAATACCTATTTTGAGCCTAGATTTTGTGCCTTCTCTGAAATACCTAGAAAATTTTGTTTTATTTATATTAAACATGTTTATAACAATTTATACCTAGATTTTTGGCATTTTATTTTTATTTCATCCAAATGACCATTTATGTAAGACATTTGACATTAGACTATTTTAGACCAAGTTTTAGCACAAACCATTATGGAGATACAACTTTAATTTTTAGACACGGTTAGACCAAGTTTGAACCATTTGTCCTTTGGACATTATTTTTCATAGTTTTTATAAATATAATACTTTTTTCTTGAAACATTCATCATTGATTTGAATATATCTTGATATACACATAGTGTAACCATGTACAATCTAGGATATGATAATGTGGTCACACTAGATAAATTTGTTCAAGACCCTTATGGTGATGATGTAGTTTGTGAGATGGCCTATGTTCCTCAAAATTCTCAATATGGGGAATAAATCTAAGATCTTATAGCTCACTATTTGTTCAACATGCCTCCATACTCAGAATAAGACCAAGAACAAACAACATAGTACCTAGCTAGTGTACCATCGATTATGGACCAGTTTCAACAACAATCATATTATGTTACGATGCCATCGACATATGATCTTTATTTATTTGATCATCACTTGATTTAAAATAAGGATGAAGTTTTAATCAAAGCCTTAGAGGTAGGGGCCAAGTTTCTAGTCGACTTCCCCGAATAAAATTTGCCTAGTCTAGTTAGAGTGCCTTACATTATGCCTTACAACTAAACCATTGAACAAGCCTCTTCTATCGATACTCAAGTGCTCGTGCCAATATCATACCAAAACCCCAATATGTTTGTCACAAGAAAGGCCCTCATAGAGGACAATTTTATACAAATGCAAATAGCATATAAAACCTATTTGAACTTAGCTCATAATTTTAATAACATGGCCATGTCAAATGCTCTTATTATCGAGTTAGCTTCATCAATAGGGGTGTTAATTGAATTGAAAGTCAAAGATAATTTGGGTATAGACCCATTTGTACAAATAACTTTAGTTTGAGACATGTTTAATTACCTAATTATTGATGATGTGTCTACTACCTCTACACAAATGAATGTGCCAAACACTATAGATAACACATAAGGGTCATCCCATCTAGGCCAAAGTGGTTTAAATGCATAAACAACTAGTACATAAAAAATGCCTTTAGTTCAAATCATGATTGGATCACAACATCAAGGGGAACAAACTCCTACATCCCAACCATAATAAACTACACCTAATCCCCAACCAGATGCTTCATCAAGTACATAATCACAAGGATTAAGTAGTCAACTTGAAAGTAGTGCCTTGCCTCATTAGAATGTGATAAATGTTACTCTATCACAATAGGTGATGACTAACATTCAAAAATAATTGGAACATTCTAGTATACCAATGCAATAGAGACAAAATATTCTACCACCTCAATAAGGGGAAACAAATGTTCCTCCTCGTTATGTAGTGACAAGTATACCTCAATAGTCACAGAGGGTCTTACCTTTACAATCATAAACATTGTCTAATAAAAAATGTATGTCCATTATTTAGTGACAAATTACAAATAATCTACAAGTGTCCACTTTATAATAAGTGTTCATGCAATAAAGAGGTACTATTGTTCACAAGTACCAATTTGGAAACAATTACCTTATATTCTAAATGTGCCATATATCCAACAATAGAGCCTTGTTTCACAATAAGTTCCCTTTATTTAGCCAAATTTGACTAGTTATAAATAAGACCCTACTCAACTGAAGTAGTCACAATACTTCACCCCAAGTCATATCCTTCTATTTCAGCTATAATTCCCCTAAAACCAAGCCTATATACCGAATCCCAACCAGAATATCACACTGCAACATGTGAAATTTTAACAATCACATCCTTATTTGTGAAGGAATATTCCTGGTCCATTCCCAAACCAAACCAACATCTCACAAAAAAACCATGCCTCCATTGTACCCTAATCAAGTTAATCTACCTTTGATTGCCCAACCTCAAGCTAATGTTCCATCCAACTTTTTGGCACAAGAACTACATAATATAAAGGATGTAATTGCTACCATCTAAGAAGGAAATAAACCAAGAAGTTTAAATTGGATTACATGTGTTCCTACCCATTCAACATGGAGTATCTATAGATACCATTTCCTCTAGGGTACAAACCACCAAAGTTTAAAAAATACAAGGGTAAAGGAGACTGTAAGGCCCATACAACCAAATTTTGTGTTGCTTGATAGCCAATGGATTACAATGACATATACCTAATACTATTTTTTCCTTAGAGGATATAAATATAGTCTTTGGAATGGCTCTTAAAATTTCCAAAAAACTCAATATCTAATTTTGATGACCTTTCAAACAAGTTTGTGTAGTATTTCTCCTACAATCTTGAACATGAGATTTCATTGGCAAATTTGACTCAAACCAAGTAAAACCCAATGAAAGTTTTGCAAGTTATCTACAGAGATGGAGATAAATTACTAACTGCTTCACCCACAACTTACCATACAAGTAATTAGCCATTGTGTTTACCAAAAAATTACACAATTAGATATCGTATCAAATAGAGCTAAAATGTGCACACACTTTTAAAGAAATCATTGACAAAGGTTTAATAATAAAAAGGCCCTTATTAATAAAGCGATTATCAAGATCACCTCATCAAACCAAAATTATAACTAAAACCAAGTAAATGGCCAAAATTAGAACCAAAACCAAGTCCAAGCACAAACATTAACACTAGCCTAGGCTAGTCATTATGAAAAATTCAAGTAATTAAACCATAATAAGAATGTTATTGGTAATGGAGTAATCAAGTCATAACATGTCCAAATGGTACAAACATCATCTAATTAGACTACACCACAAATTTAAATTAGTCATCACCAACAACCTATTAGTAATCGTAGCTATCACAATAGCCTAGACTAGCTCAATAAATATAGCAACCATTGCCTTTACAAACCCCTCCTATAAGGAGAAATGTGCCTACTCATTGAGTCTTCAATGATCTTGGAGAACCCATCAAAGTTGTGTTTCAGAAACTAGCCAAAACTAATTTGATTAGTTGGCCAATTCTAAAACACTATCCTAAAGGCATTTCTTATCCAAAATGATACCAAGAAAATGAGTTCTATGAATACCATTAGGTTCATGGACATAATCTACATTGTTGTGTGTAGATCAAGCATCGCATTGAAAATATGTTGGAAAATAGGGAGATAAAATTAGATAAAAAGAACATATACATCTAATTAGAACCTGGGTATCTATCAAAACCCTTCTCCAAAACATAACAATACCAACCAACCACATCAACAAAGTCCAGAACAACAAAAACAACAACAATATCAATATACATGACAAGAAAAATAATACCATTAGAAATAACAATGTCAAATGAATGGATGAAACCATGGCCATAATGATGCCAATACCCAATAGACTTACCACATAGTTACACATGACTATAACAAATTTGTATGCCATATTGTGGGAGGTCACATTTGTACCATCACCATTAATCCAATACCAAGTGTCAATAGAATAAGACCATTTTTTATCAATTCTAATCAACCAACATATGCTAGTGACTTTTTTTTGACTTGGGACTACATACAAGCATAACAAAAAATAGGGATTACTACTTTTAGACCTTATACTAATAACTCATCCTTACCTTATGACCACATACAAGTGCAGCAAAAACTGAGACTTATCTTATCTAGTGCCTCACAATCATCATTTTCCAACATAAATGATCATGTATCTAATCATGATTGTGCAATCATAACTCGAAGGTCAAAGATTATGATTCTCATCCCACAACCATCTACCATTGAACGCATCCAACCCACCATTCTAGCTAGGAGCAAGCCATATACCATTGTGTTAGAAAAGATGTTTGATATTACGGAACAACTTTAGAATCTACCTACACAAATTTCCATTTTAGATTTGTTACATACATCTACAATACACAAAAACATCTTGATAGAGTTCATAGGCCAATCCCAAGTTCCAAACGACATAAGACTAGACAAATTCCAAGCTTTGGTTAGAAATCTATCTCCAAACCAACAATTGACCTTTGACCAAAGTGATATGTCATCTTTTAGCTCTCTCCATAACAATCTATTATACATTGAAATTTTCATATTATGACATAAAGTAAAATGTGTCCTCATAAACAATGGGTTAGTTATAAATGTTGTGCCTCTCAAGATTATCAAGCATATTAGATACACAATAGTTGATCTCTAACTAGAAAAAATCACTATCAAGGCCTATGATAATGAAGAATGGGAATCATAAAGCACCATTATCTTGCTAGTTATCATTGGGCCCTTAAACCATGATACATTATGCCATGTGTTAGACCTGAACTTATCATATAATTTAATTTTGACTAGACCTTAGATACATGATATTTGTGCAATCCTATCAACATTGGACTAGTATCTCAAGTTATCTCACTTAGGTATGGATGTCATTATCAATAGAGATTTGGAGCCCTATGAGCATTACAAAGATTTATAAGTTGAGTGCAATATCTAAAATTATCATTTTGGCTTAGATATAGTTACCAAGAAGGACAAAGGGAAAGAAATAGTTGTGGATTTACCAAAGGTCAATTGCATTGACCCAGATAGCCTTGATCAATCTTTCAACATGCCACCTCCTAAATTATCTAATAATTTTACTATCCCAGCCAATGGCCCAAGTGAATATTTGACCCATGATACATTCCACATTTCCAAGCTTCCAAAAAACCCCAAGTCCTATGGAAGATCTAAATTCAAGCCACCCTACATGGAATGGAAATGAAAGGGAAAGCGAAGGATTCATAGTCTAACTCCTATCATTTTCACATTGGCCACTAGTCAAGAACATGACCTACTTGCAAATGATGAAACATGTTTATACAATGACGAACTAGATGATTTCTATAAAAATTCCAAATGCCCCATTCCTAACAAGATCATGGAGAATCAAGCATACAAAGGAGGAGGTCAAAGGATAAATCAATAGGGAATGTTTGAGACAATTTTTATAACTTGATATAAAAGAACCTATGGTCTTAGATTTAACCCAATTAGGGGTAAACCCACATATCTTATTCATGTTCCAATGCTAATGATTAGTGATAATGATGATGGTAGTGAAGTAGAGTCCCATCATAGCCTTTATGATGACCTTTCCAATACCAATCTATTTTACATTTATGTTATTTGTACCCTTCACCTAGTCATTCATAATAATCCACTTATTATATATCATCCTAAAGAATCCATAGTACTTGTATATGAGTTTGAGAATCATGAGGCCTTTTGTGATTATCTAGACTTAAGAGACAGTGTTATGTTGGGAGACCACAAACAAGGGTTCTCAATTAAACTGGATCCTGTAGCCTATTTTGGAGAATGGGTGAACACCCTTAGCCACAAATAAATAAATAAAACATTGAGGTCCCAAAGTGAAAACCTCTTTGAGGCAATTTTGGACCAAGGTAAAAGTTAAAACAAATGTCAATCTAGTGGTGAAAACCTATTTTAGATTCCATTAGATAGGGGTGTTCACCTTTCCTTGAACAAAGCTCAAGAGACCACCAATGATGAACTTGATTTTGGGTCTAAGTTTAGTTTTGAAGAAAAACATGCCTTTGATCGAATCATCCAAGAGTTTCTAACCATGTTTATAGCTTTTCCATCCCTACCATTAGGAGATTCTGATTCATCTTGCCTAGGATAACTTGAACAACTAGTCTAAATAGAGGACTTTGTCATTGTAGGCCAATTTAAATCTTTGTCAATGATTTTGGAACATGGCTTGACTCTTCTTATGGAAGACACTATAGAAGTCAATATCAGGACTCTAGACGACCTAAAATGGATCAAATTAAGTGCACCCCTTACTAAGGAGGAACATGAAATCTTTACAACTCTTCTGAGGGAATTTGTTGACATATTTACTTAGGCCTATTTATACATGCTAGGTTTAGACCCCACCTTGGTTGTACACCACCTTGTTGTACATCTTGATGCCAAACTCATGAAGTAAAAATTATGCAAGATGAATCCTCACATTTTTGTGTTAGTAAATAAAGAAATGGAAAAAAATTTAGAAGTGAGATGTATCCAACCAATCAACTATTCAAATTAGATCTCGAATATTGTGCCAATTAGCAAGAAGATAAAAGGAATCATAATATGCACTAATTTTGAGATATAGTTAAGGCCTACCCCAAGGATGACTTTCCTTTGCCAAACATTGACATGATAGTTGACTCCATAGTAGGGTATGAAATAATTTCACTGATGGATGAATTTTCAAGATACAACTAGATCTAGATAATGTTAGAAGAGCAACATAAAATAATGTTCACCACTCCATACATAATGTTTTGTTATCAGGTTATGCCATTTGGTCTAAAAATGATGGGGCCACATACCAAAGAGCCATGATGATCATATTTCATGATATGTTTCATGATATTATTCAAAACTATGTCGATGGCATATTGGGTAAATAAAAGACCCGTGTCGATCATCTAGCTGCATTAAGAAAGATATTTGAGAGATTGCATGAATACAAGGTTAGACTAAATCCTAAGAAGTGCATTTTTGGTGTCACTTTAGGAAAATTGTTGGGATTCATTGTCTCCCATAGAGGCATTAAATTTTATCTTTCCAAAGTCTAAGATATTACAAAGATGATACCACATTGCAATTTAAAGTACCTATATAGTTGTAGGGCAAGATTCAGTCTATCAGATGATTCATTTCTTAGTTAGTTGATAAATTCCATCCATTTACTCACTGAATAAGGGTGTCAAATTTCATTGGGATGATGAATGATAGAAATATTTTTATCACTTAAAATACTATCATGCCAATCCACTTATTTTGTTACCACCTATGCTAGGAAAGTTGTTTCTACTGTAACTATTTACAACCAAAAAATCTCTGGGGGATCTTCTATATCAGCATGATGATAATGGAAAATAACATGCCATATATTATCTAAGATGTACACTGGTTACATATGAACACAACTATATGCCCAAAAAAAAAATTTGTTTAGCTATAGTCTTTATAGCATAAAAACTATGATAGTACATGTTACAAAATAAAACCATAGTTATTTCTGAATTAGATCTACTCAAGTATCTACTAACCAAGACAACTTTACAAGTTTGTATAGCCAAATATATCATGCTTCTAAGAGAGTTTGAGATAGAATACATCAACCAGAAATCTATCAAGGCATAAGTATTTATAGATTAGCTTGTTGAAGCTCCTCTTGTAGATATAAAACTATTGACTTCTCAATTCCTAGATGAGTCCATTATGACCATCATTTAAACACCTCTTAAGGAGCATCACTGGAAGCCATATTTTGATGGATCATTCATAAAACATGGATTAGGGGTGGGATTATTGTTTATTACACCATAGGGGGATCTTATCCCTAAATCATTGTGTATCATATTTTCTTGTACTAAAAACATGGATGAATATGAAGCACTCATTATAGGGATTCACCAAATAGTATAATGGAATATCAAACATCTTAAGGTCTTTGGTGATTTTCAATTAATCATCAATTAGGTTACAGACCATTTTTAAACCAAGGATGACAAGCTAGTACCATATAAGGCCATGATTGATACTCTCAAAAAGTAGATTGTTAATGTACAATTTGAACACATAGTAAAAGCCAATAACAAAATAATGAATGCCATGACCATCATTGGATCTTTGATCTATCACACCAATAAGGCAAAATAATATCAATTCCTTATTGAAAATATTCTAGCGCCAGCTTATGAACCTTCAACCATCATAATAATTTATGATATTATTGGTCCCTACTTTATATGGTATTCATAAATTTTTACCTACATCCATGACCATATCATGCCACCAGACTTATCCCATAAATAGCAAAAATCCATTATCCACTGAGTTGCATGATATACCTTACTCAAACCAAACCTTTACCACTTTATCTTTGATAGAACTCTTCTTCATTTTTTAACTTAACAAAATCAACATTTACATTACATGACATTCATGAAGGAGTATGTGGAGCCCACACTCATAGGGACATCCTATCCAAAATTCTCCTATGTATCAGGTATTATTAGACAACTATGGATGTAGATGTAAATTTGTATGTTAAAATTTATGACAAATGTCAACAGCATACCAATATGATTCATGCCCTAGCCAAAACATTAAAACCAATTATTACTCCATGGTCATTTTACACATGGGGCCTCAATCTCATTGGGATGATAAACCCAACCTCATCTGTTATCCATAAACATATCCTTATCGCTACCAAATATTTCACTAAGTGGGTTAAAGCTATAAGCCTCTCTTAAGTGACTAGAAAACAAGTTTCCGAATTCATCTTCAACCATCTCATTTGTCGCTATGGTATCCCATCTGACATTATATTTTATAATGGAGGATCATTCAAGAATAATGATGTCAAATCACTTTATGACTAGTGCAACATTTTTTTACTACCTATTACCCACAAGGTAATGGCCAAGATGAAGCATCCAACAAAACCATTATCAACATCCTTAAAAATATTTCTAATGATGTTGGCCATAATTGGAACCTCTAAATATTTTTTGCCCTCTAGGTATACTACACTAATTACCATACCCTAACATGAACCACTTCATATTCCCTAGTTTATGGCACTGAGGCCATTCTTCCCATTGAGGTTGAGTTACCTTCTTTGTGCATCTCATTGAAGCATGTCCTAGATTATGAATATTACTAAGTATCTCACCTATAAGAGATAGAGTTACTTGATGAAAAATTCATGGTTATAGTCAATAACCTTAAAGCATACTAGAAATGACTCCAATGACATTACAAATGATGAATCAAACATAGAGAATTCAATTTTAGTGATCTTGTTCTTAAATAAAACCAATAGAATACCTTGGCTAAGAAGAATCATAAGGGCAAGTTTAAACCCAATTGGATAGGTCCTTATATTATTTTTATAAATTATGTCTCTAGAGCATACAAGATCGCTACACCAGATGGGGATGAACTTGATGAGCTGATGAACATTATACACCTCAAGCATTACTTCATTTGAGACACTTGAAATATCATCTATGGGGTCTATTTCTATTATACCATTTTATGTTTTTTATTTGTACCATTCTACTAGACCTTTCTTATCAACTATAATTTATTTTACCATCCCTACCCAATCCCCTTCGACCTTGGTTCCATTCCATTGGTTTTTTGGGCACCTTCAGTGATAGGATTTAGATCAAGTTTCTAAAGTTGATTTAATATTCTAGACAGAGGCCATATTTTAGAATAGTATGATAGTGGTTTGGTATTTTCATCCTTCATTCCTTATTTTGTTACCTTTAAATACTACTGATTTTAACCACATTTAGGCAAATCAGAGATCCACCATCATGCTACTAATTATAACTACTTATGGGTAAATTTATATCATTGACTTGTGTCATTGTATCCTAAATATAACCTCCTATGGGAAAATTATAAACAACACCTTTTATCATGCCTTGAAGTACCACCTTGCCATTCCTTTGTCATACTATACCATTTGCTTACATTACTTATTTTATGAACTTGATGCTAACTAGTCAAATTCCTCTGGTGTAAGGCAAAATTATAGTACTTGAGGTCCCATCGTAGGACTATGTAAGAAGTTTTCAATTCATGTTGATGTTAGTTCAATCATCCTTTGCCACACTCTCACTATTTTTTGAGCAATTCCAAAGTTGAATGCTCTTTCCATTTTGCGAGTTGGACCATTTAGTATCTCATCATTCTCAATTGAGTTAAAATGCTCAAAAAATTCTAAAATCATTTGAAAATGATCTTAAAAATAACAAAAACATTCCAAATTGACCACTTATTTTCCATAAGGATTATGGGGCTCCTAAATAATTTATAATAAACCACTTGTTTAATTTCCCCATCCTTACTAGACTCACGTCCCACATGCTCAATGTTTTATGTGACCATTCACTTTATTCCTCTATAACATAATCAGGTTTCCTTATCATCATTTTTATTCTATCCCATCTCTTGGGAGAACTACATTTGGCCTAAATTTTATATTGGATCTTACATCTATGAAACTATGTAGACAACATCCACTTGCCTAGTGCATCTGGAGTTAGCTCATCTATCCCCTTCTTTTTATTCTATTCCCCTTTCTTATTTTTTTATTTTGTTGTCTCATATGGCTTAAGGGAATTTTTTTGTCATCTTGTTTGCTCTCTATTTATGCTAACATTGTGATTAACCATCTATTGTATTTATTCACTTCTTGTTATTTTGTTCACTTTTTTATTTGTTTGTGTCTTGTCTTTCTACCTATTTTTTTATTTGTTTTTGTTGTTGTGCCTTGATTTAGTATACTTACATTCATTGGGTGATTCCTTTTGCACTATACTTAAGTCCATCCATATTCATACCTCACCATTGTTATCATGGTGTTTATCATCATTGCATTGTTTTCAAATGTTTATTGGAATGTGTGTTAGTCCTTATGCATATTTTGGCTAAGTTATCATGTGTTCTATCATGCTACATACCTTCAATTACTATAGAAAAACTTATCTTGGGAAGTATTACAAGCAATGCGGCCACCATACTTCTCCTTGGCACCTAAATAATTCCTAATCATTCCTTAATACAGAGAAATTAAATCATAAAATAATTTTAATCCTTGCTAGTTAGAACATGGATATCCATACTAGTAGGTTGACCAAATTCATCTTTCTCCTCTATACTAGCATAATCTTACTCTATGAGTACAAATTCAATATGTAAGCCAACTTTTCTAAATTTCCATGTTAACCCCATCATTCTACCAATGACTATAACTTCCTTGGGAAAATCATTATGTACTATCCCACATGTGATGCCAATGATTCTAACCACCTTTTGGGCAAATCATTGTGTATTATCCCACCCACAAAGATAATACTTATAATCACCTTTGGGCAAATCATTATGTTTCAATCTATTTAGATGCTATGGATTATAACCACCTTTAGGCAAATCATTATTTCTTATACCCAACTAGAGCACATTTTTATTGTGATAATTCTTATAACCTGTTTTGGGAAAACCATTTTCTTTGTCTACCCAACTGGGGCATCTTTTTATCTTGCCAATGATTATAACTACCTATGGGAAAATCATTTTTTCCCTTTTAATGGTTATAAATACCTTTGGGCAAATCATTATATTATTACCCTTATCCTTTTTTTAATGATTATAAACACCTTTGGGAAAATCATTATCTTTTTTTGTCCCACTTGTGTCAATGATTATAATCACCTTTAGGAAAATCATCTTATTTATCTTCCTAACTAGGACAACTTAGCATGCCACTAATTATAACCACCTATGGGCAAATCAATCTTTTCCACCCCATTTTACCTTTTGGTCCCATCATGTTCCTTCTTTTGAGGACTGATCGCTAACCTTATTTGCCAACCACTCCCTCGAGGGGGAATCTAGATCACATCTATTATCATTGAAGTATTAGACACACATGACCTTTTCATTATTTGAGAAGACATTACTATACCTATATCTTGAAATGCCTTCCTAAATAAGGGGAAAATGTAGACACCTTAAATTCACTACAACTAGTTTATAATCAAACTTTAGACTGATTCCTACCAACCATTACAAATCAAGCCTAGAAATCAATGAACATCCTAAATTTACTTGTGCATCATTCATCAAATCTTAGAATCATTTTGAAACATCCCTAATTGGGGTATTCTATTGTATTCAATAATAACCTCTCATAGATTCATTCCTAATCACTTGGTGGCATCAAAACTATCAATTTGGCCTATGGAATGAAAGTTGGTAAATGAGATGAGGAGAGAGATCAACAATTTTTATCTTGAGGTTGATCTCATCAGGTGCATCATCATTAGAATCTAAGAGGTTAGGTGGTATATTCTTGATGAGTTTGTGGTGACCATGGTAACCTTGCATAGAGTTGATAGGGAAATTAAGATGTTGAGATTCTCAGAATGTAACACTCATCAAGGGTTTAAGGGTTGTAATTTTGAACACACCATGGTCTTAGAATTGAGTTTTGGGCTAATTGAGTGAAAGAGAGGATGGAATGTTTGGGTATGGCACTATACCAATCTAGTGTTGGTCCAGATAATGACATAGGAAAGGTATGGAGGATAAGAACATCATCGTGGGAAATCAAGTAGCATGAATGCTTAAATGCTCTTAAATGTTATTGAGGGTCTTATTTACTATTTAAGTGTGGTACTTGAACAAATATCAAATATTGAAATAGATAAAATACTAATCAGAATCAATTAACAAGATAAACAAGATTAAATGCCTAGTTGAATTATCCATTGGCAATTAATGAATATATATAAATAGAAATTTCAAAATTTAAAATATCTAAGACTTTCATCATTGCCTTTATGAGTTGTCTATCTCTTTGAAAATATCTTAAAATATATAATTTGAGAGACATGCCTATTAATTGAAAATCATAATTACTTGACAACTATTAACTCAACTGGAGTTAGTTTAACTCACTTAGGTTTAGTTTGAACCCATTCCAAGCCTAAAATCAACCTTAACTCACCTTAGGTGAGAGTTAATTCCTAAGGATATAAATACAAGGCCTTACCTATTGGTTTCTAATCTATCTTGGTATAAATTTATTATGTTTACATATCTTCAACAAGCTCTTTTGATGTAGTGTTATAATGCCTAAATGCTTTACAAATTGTGTTATCATGCTACCATGCTCAAATCTTAAGCTAAGCCATCAAAGCCAAGGTGCCAAGGAGAGAAGGAGCCAACAAACCTCCATTATCAAAGACTTATTGATGCACAAGATGAGAAATACATTTAAAAAATCCATTTGAAGCTCCAAGGAAGGTAAAAGAGTTATGTATTTTATGTTTTTGATGTGCTTTCAGTTAGTTTTTGTTACTTGAGCTCTCTCTAATGTCTAAGCTAGAGATGTTAGGATTTTAGTGTGTTCATTTCATTTATTTTATGAGACTAACACAAGACTAACCTTCCCTCTATGTTAAATCATTATTCACACCCTTCACTTTTCATTTGACATCAATGACAATATTCTAACAATCTCTTGTTTTGTCATTGATGGTAATCCTGTAGAAAAAATAGTAGATGAAACTCCCCCTTTGTTGTAGTTTTCCTCATTTGCTCCCCCTTTCTTTAATTCTCCCCATTTAGCATCAATGGCAAAGGTATGTTCTCAAATAGATCATGAGAAAAATCCATGTCAACTTATTAAACATTACCATAATTTAATGATTGTCTTTCTACTCTTCCATATCCTTTTGCATAAGACTTCTTCTTCTCTCATTTTATCTCCTTGAATTTGATCGAATTTGGGTTATTTGACATCATATACATCCATCTGGAATATCTCTAGTTTATCAAATGGAAACTCTTCTTTTCCACCTCCCTTTCTATTTGCATATCATGTTCTATTTTCTTATTCACATTCCCAGCTTAATCACTTGTTAGATCTGAGCTACCTTCTATAATATGTACTTAATGTTGGCCCATGCCTATTGCAAGTTATTCTTCACCCTGACTGATTTCATTATACTATAGATTATAAAATATCTATGATTCATTTCATTGTGGAAATTACAATTCATAATGGCTTCTTTCTCTATGATCATTATACTGCAAACATTGAATTCCAAAACACAAGATTTCATTTTCAGCTCTGTTCCTACTTCTATGACTTATTTCTAATAACAATACCATCACTTACATCATCACTCCCATAAATAATATTCATTACTTGATCTTTTTGTCTTTTGAATTCATATCACCAAATAATTTATAGAGCTAAAAGATAATCTAGTGATTAGCTACCCATGAATTTGTGGTTCTTATGAGTTTAGTGATACCTCTTATGCATGAAATACAGTTTACACAAGCATAGTTCTCTCCTTTTATTGCTATTGATTCCTCTTATAAAATTTTATGAGCTCTTCCTTTTTCTTTCTAAGGGTATCCACCTTATTATTTTGTTTAGGAGGTTCCACAAAACCACTTCTACATAAGCATACTATATGTCCAAAGTTGTTGCACTTATAGCATCTGACATTGTAATCAACTAAAGGAGAAAATGTATTGTAGTTTCTATTTGAAGATCCATAAGAACTTATATTATTATTCTATACAAAATCATTATATAAATTTTCACGTGCCTTACAATCTCTAAATTTATGACCAAAATGATTATAGAAATAACAATAAACATAAAAATAACTCTATAACGTAGTCATATGTACTTGCCTTAGAGTAAATGATCTTCTGAATGTATTTTTATCCTTGTCTTCCTGAAGAATTATGGTTTTCTATGGAGTTTTATTATATTTCTTCTTATTAATAAGACTTTTGATAAGGATTTTTAAGGCTTTAACATAACTCTATTTTTTTTCATTTGAATTCTTTAGTGCCTCATTGGAGTCTTCTCTATTTGCCATCTTATTTTCCTTATATCCAAGACCAGTGTTTATAAATGATGACCTCTGTCCATTTATATTATAATATAAAATATTGGTACTCTTCACAAACTTAAAACTCCTATTTAGCTTAGCCATCATTTTCTCTAATTCTTTCCTCAAGGAGACAATCATGGATTCTAACTCCTCATAGTTCTCTTCCTTTGTCTTTAGAGGATTCTCACTTCCTCTTCCATCCTTTTTGCCTCTTATATTTGAGTCTTTAATTTGAGGATGATTATTTTGGATTCCTCAAAGTCTTGGGACATTTTTTCTCTTGACTCATAATTCTCTTTTTCATATTTTTACAACTACAATTTTTGCTTTAAATTTATTTTTTTAAGCTGCTTGATCTCTCTTAAGTTATAAATGATTTCTCCTTCAAGATACACTTCTTCATTTTCACCATATTCTTCTTCTTATAAATCCATCTCTTCTTTTCCTTCACTTACGAAGTTGTCTTCATTTTCCATGACATCATTCTTTATTTATATTGCCATGAACAAAGTTTCTTCTTTGTCACTGTCTGATATGCTCTCATCGCTCTCCTTAGATGAGCTACTATCCTTTTTGGAATAGATGTTTTTATTGTTTTTACCAAAAAAATTATTATATTCATTTTTTTTTAAACTTTTATTGTATTGAGGTTTGCTTTCCTTCTTATTCCTTTCCTCATTATTTCTATAATCCTTATGTGGACATTTATCAACAAAATGTCCTATTTTACCACAACTAAAAAATTTGAAGGGTAACTTACCTTTGTATTTACCAAATCCCTTTTTAATATTTATAAAAAATGGGGCCTCCTTCTCATCTTCTTCATTGTTTGTGTTATCACTTGATTCAGGATCTTTATATTTCCCTTTCTTAGAGGCTTTAAAGGTTTCTTCCTTCTTAGAAGATTTCTCCTTTATGGTCCTCATTTCATATTCCATGAGTATCCCCTACAAATCATCCATTATTATTGATTATAGATCATTTATCTCTTCAATAGAAAAAAATTACATCAAATCTTAAGGCTAAAGACCTTAGTACCTATTGAACTATTATGGATTATTCAACTTTTTCACCAAGCCCTCTGATGGTGTTAACAATCTCATCCACATGAAGCAAATAGGCTAAAATGTTTTCTTTGTCCTTCATTTTCAAACTTTTGAATTGTCTTCTATGTGTTTTAATCTTAGATTTATTTACCTTGTCATCACCCTCATAGATGGTTTGAAGTTTATCCCAGATGTATTTTAATACATTACTTTGGAAAATTCTGATTCTGATAAGCCACACAAAATAACATTAATCAATTTTGTGTTATTTTCACTAGCCTTCTTTCCTATTGTATCTATTGGTGGAGTCTGTGGAACTATGTATCCATCCATAACTACTCATCAAATGTCAAAACAAAGGGCCATTAGATATGTCCTCATCCTTATACTCCAAAATGTGTAATTTGTCATGTTGAACAATAAATCCTTATTGGTATAAAAACCTTCTTGAACCTGATGACTGGCCATGTGTGCTTCTAGGATCTACCTTCCAATGGTTATATTGATCCTAAATGAATCTCACTCTGATACTAATTGTTGAGAAAACACCACATTGAGGGGGGTGGGGGGTTAATCAGTGTGTAATAATAATTTACTTTCTTACTAATTAAATTTCATAAAGAAACCATTCACATAAAAAGAACTAAATGCACAACACATAATTTATGTGGAAAACCCTCTTTGAGGAAAAACCACACTTGAAAGTATGCTTGGATGTACTATCCAAATATAGACATAAGATAAATAATTCCTTTTATAAAAGTTTTTTAGGCACCAACCTACTTAGAGACACCAATCCCCATTATTAAGCAATTTATAGACATTGACCTACTAGAGACACCAATCCCCACTACTAGGTACTTTGTAGGCACTAACCTATTGGAGACACAAATCCCCACTACTAATCACCAAATTGGCAAGAGACATCGATATCTCTATATTTAAGCACCAAATTCACTACCAAGCATAGAATTAGTGAAAGACACTGATCTTTCTATTTGAAGACATCAACGTCACTTTAGAAAATTCCATCTTCTCATTATTTCTTTGTCAACAAATGATGGCATAATCAAGTTTCATTATTTTCCCTCTTCTCTCTCTTATTCATATTATTCTCCTTGTATATGATATAAATAATTATTTCTTTCTTCAAATGTGCATGTGTTTGTATGATATATTTTTTTATTCTCAACACACATGTTTCCTTCTCTTATTCACATATCTCGCATTTTCACTTATTATTCCATTGATTTCACTCTGTTTTATAATTTTTGGGAAACTAGGGTTTAGTTCCTAAACAATAAAGGGTCTAAAATAAGGGGAAAATGTAATCAAATATGGTAAAATACAAATTAGACCAAATTAATTACATAGGGAAGAGAAGTAACTTATCTATAAAAATAGACTAAGGCAACTATTTCATAGCCTAAAAACTATTATATAGGATTGGGAAGATGTCAAGAACCTAGATCTAGCTTTCATTTTGTGAAAGGATAATACCATCAAAAATAATACACACTATGGTTTGATGTTGTTATCCTCTTCTGATGCTATTATCCAAACTACTCAATGAGACCTGATTTTTTTGGGTTCATTTTGTTATTCTTGTGTGAGCCTAATTGTGAAATTTTTGATGTAGAATATCGACAGAGCTCAATGTAGAGCTATTTCAATCTTTATACCCTAGGTTTATCTACACACATAAAAACAATAAGCACATCAAAATCAAAAGGGGAAAAACTGGGTTAGGGGAAGTATGATCACATGATCTAGAACCCCTATTATCCTAATCATTGCTTACATTAACTCTAAATCTAGCGTCTTAGATCAAATGTAGTTCTCCCTTAGGAAATATGCATAATAAATGTGCATGGTAGATACAAGAATGAACTTTCACCTAGGCCCTTCTTTGATCAAGCATGAAAATCTATGTGTGATGCAAAATGCTAAGCTATAATATTAACTAATTTTTAATTATATGTTATGCCAAAGTAGTAAGTTTTAGATATAAAATGACTTGTAAATTCACCTATATAGGAGACTCTTCATTTTGAGTTTGGGAACCTTATTTTCATCAGTCGACATCAAAAAGGATAAACAAAACTTAAGGGAGGGGATAATAAGGGTTTAAGACCTCTTGAGTGAAGAGAGATGATTGTTGGGACTCAAAATGCAAAAGGATAAGAAAACCAAAAATGGGACACCCTAGGGTCTAGTGTTAAAGTCCAATCCCAGTGATCTTATCATATAGGCTTAAGACTTAGGGGGATAGGATTGGCCTACAAAATAGAGTCTGGCTGAGTTGGAATGACTATTTGGAAGGCTACAAATGACTAGAAATGAGTAAAAAGGTGACTCAAGCATGAAATAAGACCAAGATAAGTAAAACAATAGACATGGCTAATATTAACAAGGATCATATTCTCCATTTAGAGTCTCCTATGAAAAGGATTATGAAAAGACATGATATGTATGGTTGCTTTACCAATTTAGGGTGTCTAAATTTACCCCCCTTTTATTCTAGTAATGTAATGAAATGAAGTACTAGAGTAAAAGAAATAAGAATAAAATGCATACCTGAACTTACCTAGGTGAAAATAAATGTGTTTCAAAGGGTCCAACTCACTTCATAGCTAGGGAAGTGGATGGAGATTCAAATAATGCCTAGAGAAAGAAGGAATCCCTTAAATGAATGCCCCTGTACTGAATCTAAATGGGGAATCTATGTAATCATGGAGGAGGGAAATACTTGCCCTTATACTAAATCTAGCTGAAAAATGAAGAATGCTCAAAGGCCTAAAACCAATGTCTATCCTTTGTCCCACACAAACTCATATAATATGGAATGAGTTTATAAAATATGTATGATGTGAAGAGAAAAAAATTTCATGCCCCCCACTCTGAATATCTAAACTGAAACTGAGAAATGATCAAAGGCCCAAAATCAATGTTTTTCCTCTATCCCACACAAACTCATATATTTTGGGTCTGGGCAATGCAATGGACCAACTACTATAGATAGCCATACAATATAACCTAGTGATATCTTGAGTACAGATGGGTATAATCTAAAACTCTAGTCAATATACAAGAAGAGAATGACATGTCTTGCCATTCCATTTATATAATCCTAAGTGTGAAGAGCATGAACATTTGTGCCACACCCCCTAATCTAGTATGTGAGTGATGCATCTATATAAACTATTAATATATATAAATACATGTGAAATGACATATCTTACAATGCTTTATGTGAAAAATTGGAGACCAAAACATTGTGCTCTACACTATCTGATTATGTAATTGTGTCATGTTGTATAAAGCTGTATGTGTGAGACATGTAATATGTACATGCCCCCAAATCTAGTATCTAAGTCTATATCTATATCAAAGCCACTATAAATCCATATAAGTTGAACCACTGTATCTGAATAGTCTATGTACTTGTAAGCTAAAATCATTATAGATCTATATGATCTGAACCACTATATCTGAATAGTCTTTGTATCTTTAAGTTGAAATCATTGTGGATCCATATGATCTAAACCACTTTATCTGAATAATCTATGTATATGTAAACTAAAATCTCTATGGATCCATATGATCTGAACCATTATATCTAAATAGTATGTGTATATATAAACTAAAGGTATATCCCTCTAAATGTTCTAAGTAATGATGAGTGACCCATGTAATCTGAATCACTATATATCTTGACTGATTTGAGCTAAATTTGATAATCTAACTATTAGATGTGTATGAACCATGGTATATCCCCTTATGAGGTGGGTTGGTATGTTGGGTAAGTATAGAAATAGGAATAGTAGGAATGATGTCCCCCTTTTGGGGAGAGGGATGAAATCTATGATAAAGGAGGTTGAGCCAAAAGTGATTACTAGTGGCATAATAATAGAAATAAGGTTGGCATGTTATGAATATCTTGAAAGGTTTTTTGATTTATTAGTCTGGGTTGTTGGAAGTGGAGCAAATTTTGATTGGTGATGATCAAGGTGTGTGTCTAAGTATAAAAGGAATATAGAGATACTCATGCCATAGTAGGCAAATGAGGTAGTAAGAGAGTAGAGATTGAGTTATATTTTAAGGTACCATTGTCATGATTTTGTGGAATAAAATGGTTTTAAAAATAGGGTTATGAGGTTCAAATTATGGGCAAAATGGTATTTTTCTTTGATTGAGAAAGATGGCTAATATAGGAAATTAGATTGATTCTCTATTCATTTGTGCATTGACTAGGTTGAGATCTTGAGCTCTAGAGTGAGATAGATGCTAAAGAGATGAGCACCTACCATGACTTGGTTTGAGTAGGTAGTAGCCTAGGTTCAGGCTAGCAGTGATGTAACCTTGGTAAGTAACCTAAATGCTTGGTTTTTCACTATTTTTAGTCCTATTTTAGTGTTTTTGAGCTCTTTAAAGTAGCATATGAAAAACATTTCTAGTTTTAGCACTCATGTCCTACATATATCACTCTTGTCTAGGTTTTAATGCTCCTATCCAAGTTACAGTGATCCTATCCAACATTGTTGTCCTATACCTAGTGTTGTTATCCTATAGGTAGGATTTTCTAAGATGTTGCTTTATTAGGTGATGTTATTTTTGCTTTGATTTTGACTTGGTATCATTGACTAATGGATGTGCTATTTCTAGTGTTTTTTTTAGGATGAGGTGTGGATGAGAGAATTTTTTAGGGGCTATGTGATCGAAACCTTGAGGTCATTACCATTATCTACTAATGAGAGAGTTGCCATGAATAGGGTAGGGTTAGGTCATGTGTGCGACCTAGGCATAGTGTAGTGAGATCAATATCTAATTACCAACTTATGTGAGAGGTAGAATGTAGATACATGTACTTTTTAACTTCTTATAGTAAGGAGATTATTGTGACTCTAGAGGATGTGTATCACATTTTGCATTTCCCAGTTAGTAGATGGTGTGTGATGTTATAGGAGGACATGGGTATTGATGCTATTGATCATGCATCCTTATATTTTTTAGGTGTGCCCTTAAGCATACATTAGAGAGGGAGTGATAGTGATGTACTATTATCGATTATTTTATATTCTAGTGTTCTACACTTGTGGAAGTGGTTGTCTATTTTGCTAGCAGTGTTTATTGTTGTGGATGGGAGTAGAGTGTCTATTTCATACGAGATGCATAAGATTGTGCATAGAGTGGAGGTATATGGAACTATATTCTCATGGGGGAGGACTATTCTAGCCAACTTATATAATGATATTTATAGGTTTACATAAGAGGCATTTAGTGGTAGATTGAATGCAATGACTTTATTGCATTATTGGGCTTATGAGCACATAGAAGTTATTCCACCAATTGAATTATCGAGGGAAAAGTGGGCACCTCCATAGCCATTTGAATAATGGTGGATGACTATATTTGTTATCTAATCCCTTGGGATAGATCATTATAGGTGGGTGCTAGATAGATTAGTAGTTGGTGACATCATATGGAGGCTGTATAGAGGATTTCTCAGGTGAGCCAAGGATGGAGTACAATTTTTCTATATGAGGGTCAACTATTGGATACATGACTATTGGGTTGGATTATATGATTGATTTTAGTATGAGCACATGACTTGATAGTTTGGGTTACCATAATATGTGCCTCCAGTAGCATGGGTGTGGGTGAGGAGGGTGCAAGCACCTACGAGGGTGAGAGCTCATGCGAGACCTATTGAGGCTAGGCTTGCACCATTACCTTTATATGTGAGTGATGTATATATAGATATTCTATACATGGATTATGTTGGATGTATAGATGCAAACACTGCATGGTGGGCTAGGCATCAGTAGGCTCCATTATACCCTATTGAGGTAGGGGATGCTCCCAAGTATGAGGATATTGAGTCGATCTAGATGATAGGAGGTAAGCAATGATTACTTTTGAACTATGTATAAATTTGTGATTTTTGTTTTGATTTCAAGGTATATAGCTAATGTAGTGCCATAATTTATGTTTGAGTGGAGTGGGAGGTGTGTAGAATGAGGCACATGCTAGGGTGGGGAGTGGAGATGATGATTATTGGGAGACCATCATTGAGTTGACACTCCAAGAGCTCACATAGCATGTTCCTAATGATGTAGTAGAGGAGGGATTGATAGAGAGAGAAATATTCATAGCTAGTATTCATGCTCATATGTTTTACAAGGCTTCTATAGTGATAACTACATATGTTAGGGCAACAAGAGAGAAAGATGAAGTAAGAGCTGAGTTGGATAGGCATAGGATGCCTCCACTCAATTATGGTTTTGTTAACATGAGGCTAATGGATGAGTACACAAACCTTTAGAGGTAACATGTAAACTTGTGTGAGGATCATGGTCAGCTACTAGAGTGAAAGAGTCATCATAAGAGGCATTTGATAGCTTGAGGAGGTGTGGGGTCATCGAGTGCTAGAGCAGATTATGGGGCTAACATTGATGGAGAGAGTGAGATTGAGAGTGAGGGAATAATGTCTATTCATGACTAATTATACTTGATATGGTGTATATGTTTTGAAAAATCTATATATACATGGATATTGGTTTGACTTTGGACTCATGTGTATTATGTTATAGAATTTGGAGTGTATTGGTATATTTGTTTCAAATGGTTGATTAGAAATAGTTGATTTGGTATTTGATGTTGAGGTTGTATATGTTTGGTAAAATGGTATTTGGGATGTGATTTTATTTTTGTTTAATAAGTTCAAGTGTGATATTAGTTTTGATTTTGAATTGTATGTGAGTGAAAAACTTTTGTTTTTTCATAATTTGTAAATTGATTTAGAAAGTGAATTGGTTCAAGATTGGTAAAATGGGATATCAATAAGATCAAGATTTGGATAATTTAGTTTGGCTAGGGATGATTACTTGGAACTAAGAATTTTAGTTATTAGTATAAGGGTATGTAAGCTATCACTCTGTGTGTATCAATTTGTGCTCAATTCCCTAAGAGTGGCTCAAGAATATAAAGGCTGGCCCTTTGCCTCCATCATTTCCCACTAAGTGAAGCTATGTAATCATGTGTGTGTTAATAGATATGTGGACTATGTGTCCAATATCTCTAAGTAGGTGACTCAAGAATACAAAGGCTAGCTAGTCCTTTGGCTCCATCATTTCCCACTAAGTTAAGCTATGAACTAATACCTACATGAATGTGTATTGTATCACTATCTAAACCCTGATGGCCAACCAAATAAGTGCCCATACTACTCATGTTGTTTATGAACATGCCTTATATCTGATGCTATTTTTAGTTCACTAAATGTAACTATATGTGGAGATTCTATAAGATGCAACCTCAATGGATGTGCAACTAAAGTTGTGTGCTATGAAAGAGGATCATCTATCTACAATCGTAGTGGATTGCTATGTGAAATAACATCCTATGGCCTTTGTTGTGATGTATATGATTGAGCAATAAATAAAGATGAAATTATAACATGTGATGGGGAATCATATAATCTCAATCATAGTGGATTTCTACATGAAATAGGTCCCTAAAAACATGGCCATAGTGAATATTTGTCTAGAGTGGTACTCTGCTATGGTGGTTGTGACTATGTTGGATATGTATACAAAAATGCACTATGTACTCTTCAGAATACACTACTATATGTAGGTTACTCTCACTGTACTGGTCTCCAAACCCTTTGAGTAGGTGAGATAAGAGATCTCTTATGAGGCTCTATCTTAGAAACCATATTACTCTCACAATGAGTAACTAATTATTCCTATGAAGAAATGTCCTGGGATGACTTAGTCATGGAGGAATGAGGTCTACGGTTCTATGATGGAGGAGATATTAGTTCCCCATATATGAATGTTATGATGCCATTATCAAAACATCTATTAATGAAATCTTTGATTCCATAACAATCATTATCTATGTGTCCACAGATATAGTGATAGTTATGCCTATGTAAGAGATGTGGATCTCTTTGATGGGTAAAAATAAATGCGATTAACCTCCTATCTAGTAGTGCTAATAATATGACATATGGGCTATCTCATGCTGAATCAAACTATAGTGGTGCCCTATTGATATTATTTATAGTGCATACTATAGGTGGTGATTTGGAAACTGGCTCTTTGTCTTTAACTAGTTTCTTTTTTGGTTGTGGTCTCATATCTTTTTTAGGGCATGGTGGATGATATGTGCTAAGATCTATATATGGAGGTATTGTTATAAAATCTAGGCTAAGTCGATTAAATAAATTTACCTCAATCAATCCTAATTTATTCTTTAGGCCTAAAACTATATAACATAAGTGCCTAAAAGAGGACTTTTTCTGATATAATATATGCTCTAAGAGTGGTAAGTGAAGCCTCTTGATAAAGATATGTTGAATCTCTAAATCTACTAGTTTAAAAATCAATCATATCATGTGCATCTTAAATCCTAAGATATAATCACTATCTGGCTCTAAATTATTTTGATGTAGTGCAACAAGTTTCTCATATGTAACATGAGGGCCCATGTTTTCTATGTAATATATAAGAAATGCCTCCTCTAAATCATCATTTGTATGCAAGAAACTAACATGAAGTAGATTAAAGAACCAATTCTGTGCATTACCTATTAGTTTCTACTAGAATAAATTAAGTAGAATCAAAGGGCTCACATGAGAAGTTGTGAAAGGCTTGAATGTGTACAAATGGATCTCTAGTTCCATCAAATTGAGGCAATGATGGTATCTATAAATGCTTAGGTAATGAAGATTTGGTAAATGTCTTTGAAAGAGGGTTACCATGTAAGTCATTGGCATCCATCCAAGAGTTATAATCCTTGTTTTCCAAAGTAAGGAGATGTACTTGGTGTTGTAAATCACCAACTACATGCATCAAAGAACTACTCTCCTAGGATGGTATATTAGTATCTTGAAGTGGTTCATTTAATAATTAAATTTGATCATTTATTCTAGCCATGGGAATGATATATTTAACAATTAGATCATAAAGAGGGGGTGTGATCACTTTAACCTTTGAAGAAATGGTAACTTGGACCTTAATAGAGGGATGTGGGCTACCACTCTCTTTAGGTGAAGAGTGAGAAATAGGTGCTACTATAGTAGGGATAGATTGGGAGATTCACTAGTATCTTTATTATTTAGTGATTCACATTCTAATTGAGTAGAGGATGTGATGTTATCATTAACATGTGCATAGTTTGAAATGTAATAATACATAGAAGTATAAACAAGATTTTGTAGTGCATTATGTTTGAGAGGAGTGAGAGAAGAGTTAGAAGCATGAGATGCATTTTCTTCTTCACTATGTGTATAACAGTCATCATTTTTCCATGCATTATCATAATCAAAGTTTTTTTCATATTCATTCTCCTTTTCATATACATTTGCATGTTCACTATCATACTCATTATCACTTCCATCATCACTAGGGAAAGGGGCAAGAAAAGATGTTAATTCTTTTCTAATATGAAATAAATTGTCATGTGAATTTGGAATACTACATGGATTTATGTTATCCTTGAATGGAGTGCATGCTTGATTTTTATTTGCAATATGAGAAGTAAAAGTAAGAGAGTAATCATTTAAACATTATTTTTCCATTATTTGAGATGACAAAGTAGAGTTAAGGACATGATATGTATCATTTGAACTATGCATTAGTAATTTGATTCTATTGTGTTTATATTGTTGTAATTTGAACATAGGAGAGAGAGAGAGAGAGAGAGAGAGAGAGAGAGAGAGAGAGAGAGAGAGAGAGAGAGAGAGAGAGAGAGAGAGAGAGAGAGAGAGAGAGAGTAGGTTCAAATGGAATCTAGTTATCATCAATGAGAGATTAATTTGGAATTATATGACTAATTTGTTCCTTTGGTGCATTGTGCATAGGAGAATGAGATGGAAAGTACCTTTCCCATTTATCAAAATTATTTTCTTTAGAAGAGGGAAGAAAAGAGATAGGGTTGAAAGAAGAATATGCATCTACTTTTTATTCACAATCACTTTCATATGTATCATCATAATTCTCATTACAACAATAGTAATTATCTTCATTGTAAACAAATCATTTTTTTCATTTTTAGGTAATGTGCAATTTTGAAAATTTGTCCATTCATCGACATAATTACGATAAAAATTTAGAAATTGATCTATGGGATGAGAGGGAAGAAGTGCCTTAGTGGTTATTTTATTTATTTCACCAAAGAGACTATGTAAAAGTACTATTAAGCAAATAAATGCAACAATAACTACTAACATATAGATTTTGAAAATATTTTTGACACTCCAAACAATTTGCAAAAATTCCAAAACTTTTATCTAAAATTTGTAAAGAAGGAAGGCATGAGGTTTTAGGACCTAGTTTAGAAATCTAGGGTTTTGGGTTGAGGTTTTAGAATTTTTGAAAATTTTTGCAATAAATTAAATTCTAAAATCAATTTGAATAAAATAAATGCACAAAAGTTTATAAAAAAATTAAAAATTTGAAATTAAATTTTTGCACGAATAACTGCTAACATAGATATTTTAAAAATATTTTTGACACTCCAAACAATTTTCAAAAATTCCAAAAAAATCTAAAATTTGTAAGGGAGGAAGGCTTGGGGTTTGAGGACCTAGTTTAGAAATCTAGGATTTTGGGTTGGGGTTTTAGAATTTTTTTAAATTATGGCAATAATTTAAATTATAAAATAAATTTGAATAAAATAAATGCACAAAAATTTATAAAAAAAATTAGAAATTTGAAATTGAATTTTTACATAAAATTATGAACAAAAAACCCTAAGGGTACCTAGGGTTTGAAATCTATTCAAAGTAAGTTGGGTTCACCAAATATTTTATTATTTTTGGGAAACTAGGGTTTAGTTTCTAAATAATAAAGGGTTTGGAATAAGGAGGAAAATGTAATCAAATATGGTAAAATATAGATTTGACCAGATTAATTACGTAGGGTGGAAAAATAGACTGAGATGACTATTTCAAAGCCTAAAAATTGATGTGCAAGACTAGGAAGATTTCGAGAACTTGGATTTGGATTTTTTTTTCAAGGATAGGACCATAAAAAATAGGACACCCTAACGTCTAGTGTTGTTGTCCTCTTTTAGCGCTATTGTCCAAACTACTCATGGAGACTTGATTTTTTTGGGTTTTTTTTGTTGTTCCTGTGTGAGCCTACTTATGAAATTTTGGATATATAATGTTGATGGAAATAACTATAGATATATTTTAATATTTAAACCCTGAGTCTATCTACACACATGAAAACAATAAAAACATAAAAATCAAAATCAAAAGGGGGAAAAACTAGGTTAGGGGAAGTATGATCGCACAATCTAAAACCCATGTTTTCCTGATCACTGCCTACCTTAACCCTCAAGCTAGGGTCTCAAATAAAATGTATTTATCCCTTAGGTAATGTGAATAATCAATGCACATGATATATGCAAGAATGAATTTTTACCTAAGCCCTTCCTTGATCAAGCATGCAAATCTATGTGTGATGCAGAATGATGAGCTATACTATTGACTAATTTTTAATTATGATGTCAACTAATGTGAATAAAGCTCCCAACTTCAAAATGAAGAGTCTTTGGTTAGAATTTTTTATCGGTATGTCCTTCTAATTGCTTATTCTACTTTTTTGGGGATTATGTAGCCCAGTGTGGTTTTGGGGTGTGACTTTTCCACCCATATTTTTTGTATGACTAGCTATACATCAAAAAGGATTAAAAAAATTTGAGGGAGGGGATAATAAGGGTTTAAGACCTCTTGAGTGAATAGAGATAACTATTGGGACTCAAAATTCAAAAGGATAAGAACATCAAATTTGGGACACCATAGGGTCTAGGGCTATAGTCTAATCCCAACACTCTTGTCTTATAGGCTCATGACTTGAGGGGATAGGATTGGCCTAGAAAATAGAGTATGACTGAGTTGGAATGACCATTTGAAAGGCTACATATGACTAGAAATGAAAAAAAAGGTGACTCAAGCATGAAACAAGACCAAGATAAGTAAAATGAAAGACATGGCTAATGTGAACAAGGCTCATATTCTCCAATCAGAGTCTCTTATGAAAAGGACTATGAAAAGACATGATATGTGTGGTTTCTTGACTAATTTAGGGTGTATACACATTCCAAATTCTCTATATATATTATACCTTCCTTTTGCCTCTTCGAAAAGGTGTGATTTCTACCAAGGGATATGACCTCTCCAAAGGTGATTGGCCCTTCATTTTAGATTATCATTTATTAGACTTGGGTGGCAATTCTTATTACCAAAACTTGGATGCTAACAAGGTGGTCAACTATTATTTAATATAAATGAATTTAACTCCATTTCAACATTGTTCTTCATTCTTTAATCACTACTCTTGACACTTTAAATGCTTCTCTTCACATTGGGTTAGTTCATAGTTGATGATTGGGCAAGTCTAGAGCTATTAGATGAGTTCAAATCTATTGAGTGAGTCTAAAGCTACTGAGTCTAGAGCTTTGGTCAAGTCTAAAGCTACTGAGTAAGTCCAAATCTCTAGGCAAGTCTAAAGCTACTAAGTGAGTCTAAATCTTTTAGGTGAGTTTGAAGCTTTGGGCAAGTTTGAATCTACTAAGTGATTCCAAAGTTTTGGGTGAGTCTAAAACTCTGAGTGATTTCTTAGCTTGCCCTGCACTTGCCTTTGACATCAATGAAAATATTCTAATAGTAAGGGCATATTAATAGATCAAGATAATATCACAGTAATTATGGGAATGCCTCCACCTATAAGTTCAATAGAGATGTGATCTTTTATGGGACATACAAAATATTACCAAAAGATTTTTAAGGGGTATGCAACCATATCTTCCCTTTGGAGAAGTTGTTGCATAAAGTAATGCAATTTTTATAGACAAAGGAATGCCAATTAGCATTCATTTAATTGAATAAGAGACTAGTGAATACACCAATTCTGATCTTCCCAAATTAGATTAAACCATTTCATATACATTTATATGCATCAGGAATCATATTTGGAGTGGTATTAGTGCAACTAGGAGAGGGTGGATTGGATCACCCTATCCATTTTACAAGAAAGAAATTATTTGTTAGAGAGAAAAATTATATGACAAATAAGTGGGAGGCCTTAGATATGGTGTCTGCACTTTATAATTTTTGGGACTACCTTTCAACCACACCTTTTGAGTTATTCACTAATCACCAAGTGTTGTAATACTTGGTTAATAAGCCCATGCTAGGAAGATGCATTTCATGATGGTTTATGTTCTTCAAATACTTTCAATTCTAGATAAATGTTAATCCAAGCTGAGAGAACATGGGTTTAGATTACTTAAGTAAGCTATAAAATGGTGAAGAACCAAAGAATATCCTAGATGAGTCTCTAAATGCACATCTATTTCATGTGTATGGGATCTTAGAACATTTAAAATATATCAAAAAATTTCTTGAATAGGTATTTCTAGAACATTATGTGAAAAAGGATAAGAAATAACTCATTACCAGAGCCTTACCATATAATATTATCAGTGGATTTATTTATCATCTAGGCAAGGATAAGGTTTTGTGTAGAGTTACACTAGAGTATAAAAGGCCACAGTTGCTTAAGAAGGCACATTAGGGGATTGCAAGAGACACAACTATAAATAAGATACTAAAGAGTGGACTTTGGTGTTCTTATATGTTTCAATATGACCATATAGTTTCACAATAGTGTGATGTATGTCAATGAATGTGAAATTCAAACTAAAGAGATGAAATTCCTCTACAATTGATGCTAGTGTAACAACCCTTTGAGCAATGGGTTACTAATTTTATTGGTCTCATTAGCCCACCTAGTAAATGAGTCCATGTTATATATTATCACTATGATATACTATTTTATGAAGTGGGTGGAATATTTTGTGATTCCCAATTGTAGTGCTAAGGAGGAAACAAAGTTATTGTATGAAAATGTCATTGCTAAATTTGATTCTGCTATATAATTAGTGAGTGATAGAGGAACCCATTTCTTGAAAAAAATTATAAAGATTCTTACTAATGAATTTTTAATTTTTCACCACAAAAGTACAAAATATCACCCCCAGGTTAATAGCCAAGCTAAAGCCATGAATAAGGTGTTGGGAAAGATGCTTACTAAAATCTATGATGTCTAAATGGATGACTAGGAAGACAAAATTTCTATAGTTATATGGGTGTATTGTACACATTATAAGTGTGTGACAAGGTTCACTTCATTTTAGCTGGTTTACTAGTTAGAATAAATCATGACCATAGAGTATGTAATACCTAGTCTATAAATCATTATCATTATGTGCATGGGTAAATAGGAATCATTGATAAGTAGGTTATTAGAGATAAATCATATGGATAAAAATATATTAAAAGCATATTGGAAACAAGAGTTTCATAACTTAGTCAGAAAGCTTGGCATGACAAGAACCTGTGCATAAAAGAGTTTTAGGTGGATCAGCTGGTATTACTTTATGATAGTTTATACCTTCTCAAGAAAGCTTAACATTAGATGGTAAGGTCCATACATTATCTATGAGTTATTGTAGATAGGAATGGTAGTCTTAATTGATTTACAAGGCATAATTTTACTTGGATGAGTGAATGGAAGTAGGTTAAACCCTACCACCAATAATCTATCTCTGTAAGTATGAGATGGTGCAGAGTTGCACTATGTAGTTTAAGATTTATTTTAGTTATGTTTTTTGAGTTCAATTTATTTTTTAATATGTACATAGGTTATATGGTGCTCTTTTTGAGTCACATAAGAGTGAAATAAAGAGTAATGTTATTAAAAGTATGAGTGTATGGTGAGCTTAAAATAATAACATATGACTACAATTAAGTATGGGAATCATACGATGGTAGGATCTCAATAAGATACAAATACTAATTGTCAAATACAACCATTAATGACAAATTAGGTGAAGTGATTGATAAATATCCAAAAATAGATCATCAGTCAACATCAAGAATGGAATAATTTAGTATCACACAAGGAACATACGGTAATGGGATAACTCTTGTATTTTGTCTACCACCAAAAGGCTAAGCCAATTCAATAAATTTGACACATATCCTAGACATGATTCTTCCCATTTGTTGCATGTATAGGAAATATCAAATGAAAATCAAGAAATTTTAAATTGAAGGAAGGTAGAAGAGTGCATGGGAAGCTATAAAAGTTAGGTTGGATACACAATTTGGGCATAATACATATCAACCATCTTTACATTTATCCACTCCTTGAGTGAAGAACATAGGTTTATTATATTTTTAATTGTGTTATACTTTTAGAGGGTATAATGGATACTTTAAATCTTTCCCAATCACTCAAAACTCTCAATGATTCTCAAAAGGAAGATCTAGGCATTGGGTTGGCTCTAGATAAACTAAGTTTTTAGACCTAGATGCTTCAAAATTCATCAAAGTCATTGAGAATAAGTTGTTCATTCTAGAGGTCATCCAAAGAATGTAACCCCTCACTTTGGTGCAACCACATAAATTTCACTCTACAAATTTTGAGTATATAATATATCTACCGACTTTCAGTGATCTCAACAAGATTGTCCAACTATTACTAGGCCAATATAATGAGGGTAAGAATTATCTCTCCAAGGAGGTTATTGTTAAGAAAATCTAGATTAGTGCTCATATTAGTAGGCAAGAAATAATATAATTGAGTGTAAATAAGTTGTTGAGAAACAACTTATATTAGTTATGCATCGATTATGATTTATTTGAACAACTCATCTATTTTAGCGAAAACATTTTAAGGCCTCTTATTATATAGGAGATGCAATACCTATAAATGTCTAAAAATTATTATTATTTAGTTTTTAATGTGAATTAATGATTGAAGAACACTTATATGTTTTGAGCCTTCAACTCTCATTAATTATGGAGCATTTTCTATATTTGGTATCAGAGTAGGCACTTTGAGGGACTCTCTATAATTCAGGTCTTGTGCTTCACACAGAATTTAGAGTGAAGACCATGTACATTGCCATTACGAATTGAAAATCCTTATTTCTATTTATCAATGATAATGTAGTGAAAACCACTGCAAATTCCTTTGGCATTATGAAAATTTTTTGTAAATAATATGTGTGTGTGCATGTGTTTTTTTTTTAGTAGTTTACAGTTTTTATTTATGTATTTGGGCCATCTAACTATGGAAAAATCATATCTAGTTGTGTTATACATAATTCATACATCAAGGGTTTGAAATTTTTTATAATAGATAAGAAAAAATATTGTATTGGATCTTAACATGCATGCTTGGATTTATGTAGCTCAACATTCAGCGTGCATTGGATGAAAAAAAAATACATTTTTATTTTTTTGCAAATCTTTGTATCATTAGTGAAACACCTTTTTTCTCAAACTTTGGATTCTAGAATAGGATATCATGGATTAATTTGGAATCCAAATCAATTATTTCATCACACTTGGTCACAGTTTGAACTCATCTGATCTTTTGGGTTGCCTTCAATCAAGATATACAAATACTAGTGGTGTCTTTCATTCTAATAGCAAGTAACACCTGACAGTTGCTACTCCATCTCAATACAACTTGAATTAGATCCATGACTTACCTACCTATTAAATACTCTACTAAGATCAAGAAAAAAAATAGCAGTGGCTGACTCACCACTTGGCATTCAACCTCCCCTTATGGTATCCTCAAACCTATCTTCAACCCTACATCCAAATTAAGCTCTATCTAGATCAAATGCATCAAATCTTGATTGATTTGTTAACTCCTAGCATTTTGAGCTGTGATTTGACTTGGAAAACATGACTCAAGATCTAACTTAGAGGCATTCTGATCTCTTCATCCTACTTTCAATCCTTGATAATACTTTCATAAAACTCTCCATGAGTTCACCCAAACTCACCCCATCATTGAATTCAAAAATGGCATAGGATTGAGTAATTTATACTATGAGCACCACATATATAGACTCCTCCACACAACATTGCCAAAACTATTTTTATATTCATAGCTTTTCCAATTGCCATAGCATAACTTTTTACTAGCCATCATTCCTTAGCCCATGGTTTTTAGTTTGTATTAAGTATTTTATTTTTAGGTTTTATGTCTTATTTTCAAACCTATGGTATTCTTTGTTACTAGTTTTTAAGTTTTTTATCAATGATTTTAGTTCAATAAAATGTGGTTTTGTGTTTTGTTTTGTTTTTTAATGTTTGATTAAATTATTATTTAGGTTTAGATTCATAGTTTTTTGGATTTTTTTTTAATTTGATTTTGTTATATAGTTTTAATCTTTTTAATGTTTATGTCAGTCATATTTATTATTATTTTATTTAGTTTATATTTCAAAGTCTTGTTATATTTGAAGTATAGAGTGTTTATTCAAATTAAAAAGGCATTTCTAGATTATAAGATTAATTTTTTTTTTTAAAGTTTGTTATCAATACATTTGGTATGTATCAATAGTATATATTTTCATTATATTATCAATTATTAGAGTCTATATATATATATATATATATATATATATATATATATATATATATATATAGTATAGTTATTTTTTATCATTTTCCTTTTAATAAAACCATTTAGTAGTTAATTTTGTGTTGTTATTGTCAATAATAGTCTAAGTCCATCAATAATAAATAATCCTATGTTGAAAAGAAGACAATTCAATGTAATCAATTTCCTCATTTGTAATGGATACATTATTGGGTGAACTCAATGTTTACATGATAAAATTATAGGGGGGAATATAAATTTATTTAGGTCATGGGATTCCTCTATCTATATGAGCATTAAGGGGGGATGTTAGGAAAATATAGATTAGTGTTCATATTAGTAGGTGAGAAATAATATTATTGAGTGTAAATAATTTGTGGAGAAACAACTTATATTAGCTATATGTGGATTATGAGTTGTTTAAATAATTCATCTATTTTAATGAGAGTAGTTTTAGGCCTCCTATTATATAGCAGATGTAATGCCTATAAATGTGTAAAACTTATTATTTTTTAATGTTGAATTTGAATGAATGATTGAAGAACACATTTGTGTTTTGAGCCTTTGGCTCTTGATAAATATGGATCATTTAACTATCTACCTAAGGAAGTTACTATCTTCATTAATGAAGCTATGATGGCATAGGCCATAGGTTTGCTAGCTTATAGAAAATTAGTCGAAGCATATAAATCTAAAACACCACAAATTTTACCTAAGAGTTTACTACCATAGAGAGAAACTTACATAAGTCAATTCACCATAGACCATAACATAGGAGGCAAAAAAATCACAAGTTGAGACTATGTGGAAAACCAAAAGAAAACCAGTTGTTGGAAATAAGCTAAAAACTTTTATTTCTAAGGAAATGGTATAGGGTGTAGTAGTTCCATCGTCCAAAGAAGAACCCATCATGGATATTGAATACATGGAAATGTAGAAACAAAATATACAGGAATAAAAAACCATACATAAGGAAGCATAGAGGGTCAAAGCATGCAAAGTGTGCATGAAGCATAAAGGGTAAATGATGGAGGGAGCTCACAATAAGGTAGAAGATGAATAATGGTAGCAATAAGTTATAGCCCAAAAATCAACCAATGAAGTTGAGGCTAAAAAATGGGCCACAAACACTAAGGTCTTATGCTAGATAAAGGATTATGTGATAAAAAAACACTAGAGGTTGAGGACATATCCTAGAATATAGAAGCGTAGGAGGTGTAGAAGAAAATAAAGGAAGCTAACCAACAAAAATAGGCTAACAAATCTGAGGTGTAGAGTATAAAAGATGTATAAGATTTAGTATCATAGAAGACTATAAAAAATGAATAAGAGAAGAATAATCAAGATGATGATGAAGCGAAGAATAATAAAATCGAGGAGGAGGATGACAAGATGGAAACACATGAAGAGACACAATAAATATATCAGGCACAAGAGGAGGAAACTATTGTGAAAATAAATATGGGTGAGGCTAAGGTGGCATAGAAAATAGAAGGAAAAGTGACCATAAAGGCACATATAGTGGGTGATACATATGAATGGGAACAATAATAGCCTAGCATTGCACAACCATTGGACACTACTATTTCACAACCAATACAAAACATTTGGATCTAGTATGTCCCTAGTCCATCTTCTTAGCACACCACATTTTCATTACAAATCACACCATTTTGACATGCACATATAACCACATCATTATCACTTGTACCACCTATCACTGAGGCCTCCTTAGATGTTTCATAATTACTATTAGCCAAGTAGATTGAAGGATCCATTGCGTTTCATGAATCAATCACACAGAAGGCCACATCCTTGGAAATATAAGTGGAAGGGTGCAAAAAAACAATGCAATGTTGATCAAATAAATTCATAATGCCAACATAATGATTGAGAATGCATGACTTAGATTGTGTGCATAGGTCATCAAGAGTCAAGTTATTTTAGACCACTAATATTTGCCACTTTTCTTTCAATAACTTGTATAATATTGGTAGGACATTCAAAAGGTTCACCAAATTTAGATGTAGGGACAAGCAATCAAATTTTATATTGAGGTTATATTATATCTTCTTAAATAATATTAGCTAGTTTTAAATGTTGCCTCATTTCAAGCAACTTGTGTAGCCCAACAATTTCTTGAATGGAAGCAATAACTTGATACCATTTAGGGAGGTGCACAAAATGACTTTATAGAGGCAAAAAAATCTAAGGCTACTATGTCTAATCAATTCATATCATCTAAGGAGATAGATGTGACACTCTAAGAGTTGATTACCATATGAGACGTAGTCATGACACATATTCAAACATGGTAGAACTAGGTACTATGAAGCAAAATTTTTGGATTACAAGTGTAGTGGCATGCCTAAAATTTAACTTATCTTCAATAGGATATTACTCAATGTCTAACCACTACCAAAACTACCTTGTCTCTCATATTAAATGATGACATCCAATCACTACTTATTTTGAAATGATAGTTATGATCTATGTTGCATATCATTTAGGAATTTATGCTTGAATAATAGGCCTACAAGGTCAACTTATCCACCTTTGATATTATGATTACACCTTTGGTTAACTCACCAAAATTCATCCCTCCAAGTGATCTCTAACCAATTCTTCAATATAAAAATATTTTGTCACAAAGTCTTGACAAAGATTCTCATCCTGCATCAAATGCTTCTTCATCTTCATCCACTCTACCTATGTCACCACCTTCTATTTAGGTACTCTATATTTAAATTTTTGAATTGTTGATCTCTAATTTTGATAGAGGATTATTTCATAAGACAAGTGGGGTTGCTCTATTAAAAACCCACAAGGATGGTTAGTCAGTCCACTACTTATTTGAAAACTCGAAAGGGCAGTTAAGTAGTGTGTATAGGGTGAAAACTAATAAACAACACCTTAGGTGCTTCTTGTGAGTTATATTGAATCCTCTTTTTATTTTGGTCTACTTACTATGGTCCTTAGGTTACTTACCTTTACAAATTTGTTTCAAGATGAGACATTTTTAAGTCTAGGAAAGTGTTAGCGAGTAAATATGAGCATAAAACTACATATTTTGATGTATGTGACAAATATATATAATTTTTGATTTATTTTTACATGTCTATTATAATTGCATCACAAACATATTTACTCCAAGAATATCTCAAAGAAGTTATAACAACTAAAGATTCAAATCTATATATGTTTTTTTAATGTAATAGAGGGGTTAGAATTATTGTAATGAATAGATAGTTCACTATTTTAGAGAAATTGTTTAATAAGTATTGTTTTATGCTTTAATAGTTTGAGTAACAAATATACTAGCTAAGTCTATTATGTTTTTCCTTTATGGGTGTTCATTGTTTCTCATGGTTGGATGAATGTGAATGTCTTCTTTCTATAATTTTGTTCCTAGTATTCTTTTTCATGCATAAGTTAATCTTGATCTATGCAATTATTATAAATTTTTAAGTTAATAATCTATGTTTTATTCATGAAAAAATATATTTAGTTGATTTTATATGTTCTCTCATATTTCATACTTTGATTTGCATAGTTTTCCCTATAATTAGTATGTTCTGATGAAACATCAGGAACCTCTACTAATAGGTTAATCATCATTAGAATCTAAGATATTAGGTGTTATATTACCTATTAGTTTAGGGTGACCATTATAACCTCTAATAGAGTTGATGGGATAATTAAATCATTTAGACGTATAAAAAGGAATACTAGGTAATATTCAAGAGTAGGTATTTTTAAAACACCCTGTTCCTAAAATTATTCAAAATTCAAAGGATTAATGTCTCCTTGAATATTATAGATAACACCATTATGAGTAAATTTGACACATTTTCATGTTGATGTAGTGAAGAGGCTATGACTCTCATGTGGTGTGTCTAAGGGTGACCGAGAAATTTTTTATATAATAATGGATAATTTCAAATATCATGACTTTGATGTGAGCCATGATATGGGGAACTATGATAGGAATCTAAACACAACCTAGATGAGGCATTTGTCTTCTATCATATCCTTATCACATACTTTGAGTAGTTTTAAGATTACATTTAGAATGCCCAAGAATTTTAATAAAGTTTAGGGAGGTAACACAAGTTCCATAACCTTCATTAATAAGTGCACATTTGACTTGGATATCATCTATTTGAACACTAACAAACAATGAAGGATCATCCACATGAAGCAATATTCTTTTCAGAATCATTGAACTAATAAGAAATTTGAGTGTAATATAAGTATCTATCATTTCATCAACATGGATAGACATTCATTCATGCTACTGAAGGATACTATCTTCAAACATGGACACATTAGTTTCTTGTCCTATAAGTGGGGGATGATAGATGTTCATTTAAAATAAGAGTTGAATTAGATGATTACGATGATGAGGAGAATTTATCATAAGTTCTAGAAAATGAATTTGAGATGGGAGATGGGAGAGTTATATTATAGGATCCCATTCATCATATCCAATTATAATTTTATTAGACAAAGGTGCATAATGTTGAATCAAATCCTTTGAAGTATCATATGTGTATTTAAAATGATGTTGATAAGGGGTAGTTGATTAGGACTTAACTGATATGGGTTAGTCAAGTGGGTCTGATTAGGTTGATTTTGATAATTTATTTGAATCAATTCTTGGTTCTTTTGGAATTTATGAGTGAGTTAATTTGGTTAATAAAACATGGTTGATAATTGAGGACTAGAATTTTATCAATAAAAAGTTATTTAGTATATAAATGTGTTATTTGATTGGACACACGTGGGTTAGTATATGTAGGAATAGGTTGTGTTGTTAAACTAGTTAGTGGAATCATTTCCATGTGCCCCAATTCTAAAAAATGAGATAAGTAATAATTTGTAACAATATGAAAAATTGGGAAATTATTGTTGTTATAAATTGGATAATTATCATTATAAGAAACTAATCTCCTCATATTATTGTCAGATCTTGCTCCACCAATAGAGCACATATGATTACTTCTTGTATTAGCAACTAAACATGAAATTTAACCAGAATCAATAAGTAACTAGAAATATGAAACAACACAAGAATATGAGAGACAATACACAATTGTATTAATAATCACTCATAAGAATATACAATAAAGAAGATGCCACTTCTTCTTCCACCTCAAAGGTTCGCCACACCTCAAGACCTTCTTCCCTCTCTCTCTCGGTCCCAACAATCAACTCCAATACAAAATTGATGTTCACCTCTCTACCAATCAGTAACACGTTGCCAGTACACCAAGTACATAATCATACTCCAAGTAGATCTCCTGCTCTCTGCTGCTCCCTGCAAATCACTAGACCTTACTCACCATTGTAGATCTCCAAAAGAAGCCATGCTCACCTACTGACCAAGATCATACATATACGAAGAACCCTTCTGATTCTCCAAACCAGCACCCATACTTGGTACTGTGGCACTAGGAGGAACACACCATTGCTCTCTTCTCTCAGAAGGAGCTTATTTTCTCTCTTACTCTCTAGCTACATATATTTACAATACAGCCCATGAGTCCATATATAGATCTCATGCTTACAATAATTAGACTATCCTAATTACAATAATTAGACACGCAACTCAAGACTATAATTAGCTTTTACATGCAAACTCTCAGTTCAACGAACTAACTATCCATGCAACGAACAATTCTAGAACCACCACAAGGGACTGACGTCAGTCCCTATCTACCTAGAGGTGACCAACGTCGGCCGACCTCCTGCTGACGCCGATTGTCTTCAGCTCACACCTGCTGATGTCGATTTCCTTTTGCACTACAATCCGTTGATGCCAGTCTCCTTAGAACTCAACAACCTCCTCTATGTTTGCACCAGTTAAAGCTTTTAGCTCCACAACCTAACAATCTCCCACTTGGAGATAAATAGCTGCAACTGTACTTGTACCTGTACATCTAGTTTGTTCCCTTGGCTCTATATCCCTCTTCAAGATCACTCTTGAAGACCAACCACCACAAAACCTGTAGTGTAAAACCTGTCATCTAAATCTCTTGCCACATCCGCATCTATGAACCCCTGAAGAAAAGAACTTGACCCTGCATAGCATGTGCACCTGTTGCTGGTCCCTCTAAGAATCCACTGAACTGCCCTCCAATACTTCTTTCCCCGAATTGGCTCCAAACTTTCTGACAACTCCCACTACTTGGGAAAACTCAGGTCTACACTAGACCTCATGTGATTTCAAACACTTGTTCTAAGATAAGCTTGAACTGTCCAGCCCTTGGTGTGCTTTCTAATTCTGCATCCTGCATCATGAACCCCACCAACATCGTCTTCACACCAGCTCCCACTGGAGATAAAATCTCCATGTCCCTTATGCCAAAGAATTTCACTGCTCCAAATTCTTCATGACACACCTCTGAACTAACCTTACCCTTAGCTCAGCAAAACCCTGTAACTTTGAACCTATAACTAGTATACCATTCACATACAGTAACTAGATAATGTCATGACTCATCATCCACCTGGTAAGACAAAACCACAATAGTTACACTGACATTGACTGAAGCCATGCTTAGTCATCCACCTGTCAAAACCTATACCACTATCCTGTAGCTTCCTCAAGACCATATGCCTTGGCCTTCCATCTCACGTATCCATCCACTCTCTTCTTTAACTTGGGAATCTGTCCCTTATCCAGTGCTTTCTTCCAACTGACAACTCTACCAACAAATACCTATTTGGTTCTTCTCTACCAACAAATACCTATTTGGTTCTTCTCCAAGGACTCACTCCTCATCCATGCCAAGCTCCCACTATATTTGGATTCTACCTGTATTCCCTCTTCACGTCTTCCTGGTTCTTGACCATCAATAAGCAATATAAAGAAGGTGAACAATGAATATGAGGTTCACTTACCCTTTTTGACCTCCATATGAGTGTTTGAGACTTGTTGACAATCCATTCCAGTGACCGATCTCAGCCATCTCTCAGTCTGCAACTGACCGATGTCAGTTCCCTGCACTGACCCTGACTATCAACGTCAGTTTCATGACCGACGCTGGTATCCATTCTACCGACGTCAGTTCCTACATTACCAACATCGGTCTTCTTGTTGCCAACATCGATTACTGTCTGACTAACGCTGGTACCTGTGTTCGCCTGTGAGTGATAACCTTTTTGCTTGTGAGCTCTCCATGGATCAAAACCCTGTTCAAATCAACATAGCTCTGCTTAAAATAATTTAGTTCCCTCACCTGATCTCTGTTCGTCATCTCCTCCATGAACACCAAGGCTTTCCAGTTCTTTAGCTTGTCAAAAACATCTGTCTTCCGCTTAAGAGCATGCATTCCCCTCCTACATATGTGACCAAGCCTACGAAGCCACATCTCTATAACAAAAGGTGAATCAATAATATAAGTAGATAGATAAAGGATACCTACTTTCTTACCACCATCTAATTCAAGTATATCCACTGTGAGAGTTACAGTGCATCGCCCATCACCCAAATTTCTTGAAGAAATTAGACTCATCTCCAAGACTAGTACCTGCATGACTTCCTTCAACCATTGTGTGTCATCCATCTGCAATTTCAGCTCCACTTCCCCTTTGTCAATAATCTGACAAGGCTCTCCAACCCCTAAATAAATCTCTCCAAAGTCTCCAAAGACATACCCATGAAAAGATGCTCTATTTTAGGTTGCATGGAAAGAGGCAAAAGAATCTATAAACAAAGATTCTACTTTATCCAAAGCAACCTATGCAACATCCCCTACAACATCTGCTTCTACACGTTGATCTTCTACCGACCAACAATCTCCTTTTACCTGCTCTTTCTTTCCATCAATCAGACCATTCGTGCTATTCAGTTTCCCCATTCGTAGCTTACTTTCTTCTGCCATTACTATACTCCCACTCAATCTGAAACCCCTAAGAGTGACCTGTAATAAAAAACACTACCAGATCTGAACCACCTGTTAGTCAACCCAACCAAAAGCTCTGATACCAATTGATGGTATCAGCTCTTGAACCTACAACTAGGCTCTGATACCAACTTGTCAGGATCTTGCTCCACCAATAGAGCACATATGATTACTTCTTGTATTAGCAACTAAACATAGAATTTAACTAGAATCAATAAGTAACTAGAAATATGAAACAACACAGGAATATGAGAGACAATACACAATTGTATTAATAATCGCTCAGAAGAATATATAATAAAGAAGATGCCACTTCTTCTTCCACCTCAAAGGTTCGCCACACCTCAAGACCTTCTTCCCTCTCTCTCTCTCTCGGTCCCAACAATCAACTCCAATATAGAATTGACGTTCACCTCTCCACCAGTCAGTAACACACTGCCAGTACACCAAGTACATAATCGTACTCTAAGTAGATCTCCTACTCTCTGTTGCTCCCTGCAAATCACTAGACCTTACTCACCATTGTAGATCTCCAAAAGAAGCCATGCTCACCTGCTGACCAAGATCATACATATACGAAGAACCCTTCTGATTCTCCAAACCAGCACCCATACTTGGTACTGTGGCACTAGGAGGAACACACCATTGCTCTCTTCTCTCAGAAGGAGCTTATTTGCTCTCTTACTCTCTAGCTACATATATTTACAATACATCCCATGAGTCCATATATAGATCTCATGCTTACAATAATTAGACTATCCTAATTACAATAATTAGACATGCAACTCAAGACTATAATTAGCCTTTACATGCAAACTCTCAGTTCAACAAACTAACTATCTATGTAATGAACAATTCTAGAACCACCACAGGCGACCGACATTAGTCCCTATCTACCTGGAGGTGACCGACATCAGCCAACCTCCTGCCGACGCTGATTGTCTTCAACTCACACCTGTCGATGTCGGTTTCCTTCTGCACTACAATCCGCCGACGCCGGTCTCCCTGGAACTCAACAACCTCCTCCATGTTTGCACCAGTTGAAGCTTTTAGCTCCACAATCTAACAATTATTCATGTTGACAATATTCTCATCATTAGTGATAGAATTGGGATCAACAAAAATTTCAACATTGTTGGTAGTGGGAGGTTGAGCAATATTAGCTTGATGATTAAGAAGATGATCCTTATAAATAGCTAGATGAGCATGGCTTGATTAAGGGGTTCATGTTTATTTTTAGTTCCATTCACCTTAGTTACCACTTCATAATCTTATTTTCACTCACTGATGAGATTTTTATGATCAAAATTAAAACCAAGAAGATATACAAGGGTAAATTTTCTTAGCTGGCAATAAGATTCATGAGAATGGCCCCAACTTACACGATACCAACAAAAATTGTGTGGATCATACCAATGTTTGGTAGGGCATGTAGTATCAAGATCTGATGGTGAGGGCTTAGGAAGACACTTCTAATATTTTCTAAGGAAAGTGGTTTATAAACATTTACATTATTCACTTGGGAAAATGTAGAACTAGGATGTGGTCAATGATTATTTGAAATTAGTTGTGAAAGAAAATCATCATTGGGACCACATGGAGTAATTTAGTATGAATAGTGTATATGGAATAATGGTTATCCATCACACCATAATTAGTATCATGTTTATTCTTATCTTTCATAATCAATCAAATTTTGATGGAAGGATGGGAAGGCTCAAATTGTCTTATGATAAAATCTTGACATTTGGAGTGGTCAAGGGCTTCTTCTAAATATTTTGGAGAAAGAGTCATAACACCATATTACAATTTCCTTCCATCATTTCATTAATACTTAGATTGTTTTAGATTCTCATTGTTTATATTTGATAAAATACGCTAAGTTGTTTTCAAGAAGGTTATTAGCTTGAAATTCTTGAATAAATGCACTGACTAAGTCTTACAAACCATATATGGTATGGGTCTTGAGTTAATTATACAAGTCAAAATCATGACCTCAAAATTTTTTAGCTAAGAGATTAGTGATCACAAAGCATTATGTTAAATATAATATTTATATAAGTTTTTGAAAGATTCGAAATACAAAGTGGGATTAGTGGATCCATTATAAATGATAGTATGAACTATGTTGCCTATTTCAAAAATTTAAATTTGAGTAACTAAGGGTTCATTTTGTATATGTTTAATATCCTTGTTAAGAAGTGGTTTTTGGAGTATAAGGTTACCATGTGCATCTCTAGGGAGGGTAGGGGCACGGGTGGGGGTGGGGGTGCATCAATATTTTGTGCTCCCCATTGAGTAGTTTGAGGACAATTTGAAAGTGAAATAATTGATTTTTAATTTACATCATTTGATTATAAATATTAATTTGAAAAGTATCCATTTGGTTTAATGTTTTTAATAAAATTTGGTTAGTATTAATAGTGTTTTGACTAGTGAAAGAAATGTGGGATGCATAAGTGGTATAATATCCATTAGTAGTTTGAGAGGCACTAATAGTTTGAGATGTATTGGTAGTTGCATTAATTTATGTATTAATGTGGGAATTTTGGGTGGTCCCACTAAAGGAAATGCTTATCATGTTTTTAGTAATAATAGGCATGGTGAATGAAGAAGGCATGGAAGAGGAAGACATGCTAGAATAATAAGGCATGAAAGAAGAGAAATGCATGTAAGAATTTTAAGGGTGTCTCACCCCAAGTCCTATAGAAATACTAGGTGTAGGTGAAAGGGGACACCCAATGCGAGGTCCCATAATAATTTATATATTGTCATAGGATATTTACCCTAATGTTGAGGGTTTTCATTGATAAATAGGATCATTTTAGTAGTATATTCAAGATCACTCTCATCCTCTATTGTAAATATAAAAATAGGGTTGAGGGTAAAAATGGAGTCATATAGTTGGTGATTATAGTAGTAACGTGGATGTTTCTAAGATCAAGATTGTATACCAAATTATAGGGTAAATTTGTCTTAAAAGCTTAATGAGGGTTAGTAAAACTCATAATGTTAGTCTAACTTTGTTGCTCAGCTTTATCAAACATGTATTTCATTATTAAAGGTAAAAAATAGGTGAAGTAAGAAGGGGATGATAAATGAAATTGAGTTAGATGCCTACTAAAAAAATAAAGGATCAACTTAGTCAACTTAGTTTTTTTATATTTTAATAATTAATAGGTTTAAAACTTAATGGGTTGAGTTGGTTGACCTAGTTGGGTAGATAGGAAAAGATAAAATTTAAGAAACCTACTGGGTCAAGTTGGTCGACCTAGTTGGGTAGATAGGTAAAGATAAAATTCATGAAACATATTGGGTCAAGATGGTCAACCTAGTTTGGTAGAGGGTAAAATATAAAATTCATGAAACATTATAGGTCAAGATGAGAAACTTAGTTGGGGAGAAATGAAAAGATAAAATTCAAAAAACCTATAGGGTTGAGTTGGTTAACCTAGTTGAATAGTCAAAAAATATAATAATCTCATAGCCTACTAAATCAAGCTATTCAAATTAGTTTTATAGGTGGGAAGATAATATAAAACCTAATAAATAGATTTTATCAATTTAGTAGTGTTTTCACTTGTATTTTCACCCTTTAAGGAGATGTCTCAGCTCTCCTCATCCAAGTGGCACAATTGAAACACCTCTAAGCTATGGGTAAGCCTAAGGATGAGGTAAATCTCTAGATAGGGCTAACTCCCTTGATGTACCAATTGTAGAACACTACTACACCTATGCTTATGAGGGAAAATGGAGAGATAAAATTTAAAGAAAACTATTCTAAAGGAGGTGATACACCAAATTAGATGATGACTACCAACTAGTTACATGTTACACATGAGAAAAAGGGACTAACCAAACATACACTTCTCCAATCTACATATTCTCACATAAATATTTCATTATGATGTTATGGATGAATGTTTAGGCTATAAGGACTATACAAGAGTTCTATAAAGACACTATTTAATATACTAACACACTCAACCTTGAAATTTCCTAGAACACTTCACATGACCTGTAAGAAGAAAATTTCCAACTAAAAATAAGTGAAAGAGTAAGACAACATGCTAAGGAAACAAGAGTTATCACTAATCAAGATCAATCATATAAGTGAAACACACTATGAAAATTCATATAATAGGTAAAAATCAGTAGTCTTTATTGATCCATGGTATGCAAATGAGCAGGGTTTTGCCATACTCAGGTGGAACATAAGTTACAAAGGCCAAAATGGCTAGTTCTTATAGAACTTGAGAGAGAGAGGAGAAGAGAGAAGTCCAAAGGTCACAAGGAAAATTTTAATTATGAGAGAATAATTTAATTTTGAATGATAATATATTTTTAAATGGATCATGTAAGGTTAGAAGAGACAAGTGGCTTCTTAAGTCATGAAACTCATGAAAAATGGCATGAAATCCCCTTTGCTAGCTCAAAAAACTACCTTCATTATTCACCTCTATCTAAACATCAAAAAATTTACTAGGGAAAATTATAATTATTGTAATGAGAGGGATGAATTTTAGACATGCCTTTCCATGCATTGGTTGTAGTCCTGATCATTTGACATCTTCCCAAAATGAGTTATCACCATCTACAATCAAAGTAACTCTTCTTTCACACACCCTACACACTTGGCCTCAAAATTGGATTTATTTTCACACTAAAATACATGTGATGGATTTTATTAAACTTATAAATAACCTACATGTCCTTAGAGGCATTAGGCACACCTTAAAATCATCTTACTTGAAGCTTTTCACCCTTCTCACTAGCTTGGTCACTATGCCAGTTTTGATTGGCTAAGATGAGATATTTTTTTGAGGAAAGTAGGATTTATTATAAGGAATTAAATTAAAATTTGTAGTTATCTTAAATCTTAATCTTCCCTTCCATGTGATTGTCATCTCTTTAAACCTTTTATAACCCACAAAATGTATAAAATAGTTAAGAAAACCTTGTTTTGTACTCCATCTATACAATTTTGTATAAATAAAAAGTATGGTGAGTAGCCAAAGAGATTATAATATATCATAAAATCATCATCTTGGGTAAACTAGTCCATTAGAGTAGCTTTCTATCTCCATTTCCTCAAACTGGTCACTAGCAAGGGTTTTGGTGAGTCTAGGCCTATTTTACCTTCTTAAGCTTTGTTCATAAAGATAGGACATTGGAATTTTTAAAAAAAAAAACTAAATCAAATTTTAGGACCTCCATAAACCTCCAAAAACTCTTTATATCCCCATGCACAACCTCCAAGAAGATGTGAGCATCTAAACTTCTCCTATTGAGTTTGTTTCTTTACTTTACATAGGCCTGAGTTGGTTTTGAGCTCAAAAATGGATTATTTATACTTTATATGAAATTTTTATACTTTTTAACATATTAAATGACCTTATACTCATGATATAATATGTTTAAATTATCATCTACATCTAGAAATGAAAATGACCTCTCATTTGGGCACTAGGCTTGAACCTTGCCTAACAGGCTTGGTGTAACCCTTACAGTCTAGGCCATCCAACTAGGATTATATACATTAAAAAATATTTAAAACCTATTAAATTACCCAAAAAAACATTATTTAACAATTTATGATTCTCACCTAATGTTATAATTGAAAATGCCTTCTCATTTGGACTTATAGGCCTAGTTATGCCTAGTAGGCTTGCCTACAAGTTTGAGGACACCCTTTTAGGTTTAATATTGATGTGATATGTATTTAATGTTTACCTATATTTTTTTAAAATTTAAAACCTCTCATTAATTTCTAAACAACTCCTAGTTTATTCTTTTGTCACTCTTTCTCAAACCTACCGATCTATGCATAAGGGGAAGTACCCTCTGTCTAAGACAAAATAAAGGGTACTTCCCCTATTATCTAAGAAAGAAATGAATACTTTAGGGACTTATTAAAGTTTTTATAACCTCTCACATAAAAATTAATCCTTTTATCTTATTATTTACCCTTTCAATTCCTCAAATTCCAAGACTGTCTATATAAAATAGGTTGTGTGTAGGATTTATGATGTGGACTATGTGATGTTTGTTAGAAGCTCCTCCTATTTATTATATCCACTATGAGAGTTTCATTAGTATAGTTTCATAATATTTAAGGTATTATAGTCTTCATTCATCACCTAAAACTTTCATGTATTCCTCATACTCCTACCTAGTCTAGACTGCATGCACAAACTCCTAACTATGTGTAATTGTCTGACGGTGTCTCTATTTTGGAATGGCACCTATAGATAATCCTATATGATTAAGATTGAGAAAAAATATCTTGGTCCCCTTTAGATTTATTATGGTAATTTTAAATTTTTTTGGGCATATATGCTTCATAGTCAACCTATATCAATGTTGAAGAAAATCTTCCTACTCACTGCCTGAGATGGTCAACAATAGTTGACTTATTTTGGAGAAAAAGGCTTGTTAGTACACATTTAACTTTGAAAATTGTGACACATTTACCTTTATAATCATTTAATATTAAATTTACATTAATAGGTTTAGTATTTTCATGCATAAACCCTTTTTATGAATGATGTAGGATATTGTACCTAGTTATAGGTGAATGTTTTCAAGAGGGAGGTGTGTGTAAGTGGTTTATGATTGACTAGACTTTGAAAATAGTGCATGTCCCTCTTGAAACCTTCCAATATATTTTTATGAATTATTTGGACCTATTTATTCAAGTTTCTAATATCCCTATCACTCAAAATTATTACCCTTTTATTCACGTTCTGAGACAGTCATCTACAGTGATTATAGGTGCATATTTTCAAATGAAGGGGTATCTATAGGTTCATATAGGGACTAAAACACAATATGTTATCCTTTAAATGATCCCTAGGTCAATAATGTTGTATTATATAATATAATACCATTTAATCATGAAACATGGTTTGTATTTGCAACCTAAAGGGAAGAGGTTTATTTGGGCTCAGACCTGTAGGTGATCACTACCTTAGTTTAGTGTATGAAAACACAACTTTGGGCCTCCCAAAAGCCAATTTAAACTAGTTACTTTCCCTCCAAACTTTGAAAATTCATTTTCCTATGTATATGTATAAGACAAATCCATTAGGATGCATCAAAATTCATTATACCCCTGTTGTAAAATATCAAAAAAACACTAAGGAACTCTATTTTATACTTTTGGGGATTTGATCCCAGAACTCAGTCATCCCACTTTAAATCCTAGTTTCCATTTACACTATCCCACTTAACCCTCAAAAAATCTTTTCATAGTCAATTCCACCTACCAATATTCAAATGAAAATTTTTGGCATGTGTTTCAATGTCTCAAAACAACCCCTCAGCTCTTCTAAAACCTATAAGTGGCCATTTTCATGTCTGCAAATAGTAGTATAAGATGGTAGGTAGTGAGTGTTTCATTTGAATTTCAATTGGGTTTTGACCTATCTCTAAGGTTTCAAATGGACTCTCTTCATTTTATATAATCCTATTCAACTCAGATACTACCCCTCAATGTGATTTCTCTTCATGGGAGCACCTGTACATGCATTTTAATGGCAGGAGACTGTTAGTTTAGGTAGTGGGCAAAATTTGGATAATGTATGTTGATGATTTATCTCATGAACCTACATAGTCTCATTATAAATTCCTCAAATGATTTTTTTTCCTTATGATAATCTTGATACAATTCTCAAAACACCTATTCCAACATGAAAACCTCCTACAAACAAATGTTGTAGAGCAAACAATGGTGTCTAGTGTAGTGTGGTGTATAAACTTGTAACCAACCTACATCCTCTTAAAACCTTAAAATAGACTCTCCCCAATTAATTATTTCTTTAATAAGTTTATATATCCTCACTACCAATCCATGAACATGTTAAATAGGCTTTAGACATGTGAATGCAAGTGAAAGTGAGTGGAGAATTGATTATGAGAAAGGCGAGACTAAAAATTTGATCAAAACATGGTGTTATGAGACTAAACATGAAGGTAACGTGATAACTATGGCCTTTACACCTATGTAACACCATATTATATTCGCATGATACCTTTATAAAAAACCAACATTCTACAATAAGGAAGAACCTGACTGAAGCTTCACAATGGTGACACCTTCCTATAATATGAGATAAATTTATCATAAAAACACCATGAAATATTAAAATAAACATGAAGATAATCTGATAAGATATTAAACATTCTCTAGAGTCAACATAACTAACTGGTTTGTATGGACTTATCCAAAATAGAGCAAAACTTATAAGGTGTAGGAAATAGTGAGCAAAAAAACATAGTCAGCTTATAAGGGATGGTTAATAAATCATGGTTGACCAATATTACAACTGTTTTTATTTAAATTTATCTCTCTACGTTTACTACCACCTCTCAAAATAATTTTACTCGAAACCTTCTGATCTTTTCATACCAAGCACAAACCTATTGACCACTTCTGTGTGTATAGAAAGGCAAAGAAGGAGCAAAATGGTTTTAGCCAAAAATTGGCACTTCAAAAACATGTAAATCATGTAAATAAACCTAAAAATATTAAGATACATTACATTTCCTCCCATGTGTCACCTTCCCCTGTGGGCTGTATAAGTGCCAAACTCCCTCCTTTTAGTTGGTTTCATGATATTCAGTTAGATAACCTACAATATTTAGATGGGTCTAACATTCCTGATATGGAATCTAAATTATTGAACATTTGGGAGTAAATTAGGACACTTGGACACCTTTTAAACCATTCCATTTGAATTTATGACCCCTAAAATCCTTCTAAATGATTTAAAATGACATATTGACTAATTAGATCATGATCAAGGCTAAAATAGCATTAAATGACATAAACACATACAATAAACCCTATGACATAATGTTAAACCCCCTATAACCTCTAAATATCAATATTTTATCTATAGGGTCCTAATTTGACCTGTAAGGTCAAATTTGGTTAACAAATTGGTGACTCATAGGGGTAGTATGTCTGTTATACTAACTAGACCAATAGCCTTATTAGTCAATTGGACTTAGGGAGTCATCTAAAGTCTGAGACACAATAATAGGACTTGAAAAAAATCTTTGATCAAGATAAGACTAATTGACTACATCAACCACACAAAGTAAAGGACACACACAAAACAAAGCAAACTAACTAACAAAACACACATGCGCACACACACCCACACACACACACACACACACACACACACACACACACACACACACACACACACACACACATGTGCTCAAGGCACTTATGGAAATTAAAAAAGAAACAACTAGAAACTAAGCATACCTCCTTTCCAAGATCAAAATGGAAATTCCTTGAATTTTCTTTTTCATGAGATGAATCGTATTGCCAAGCATGTTGCTATTTGGATTGGATGCTTAGTAGATCAGACTATTCCTTAGCACTTTACTTGACCTAATCTCAAGTAGGTCATCCTCAACTAGGTCTCCAATGTATATATATTCCTCTTGAACTTATATACATACCTCATACTATTTCCCACTCTTCATCTCACGATCAACTTGTATCTTCTTGGTAGGCATGGCTTCAAGAGGAGTAGTTTCTTGTTCCTTAAAAGATAAAGGCCAATATGAGCTTGTTCCATCCTTCAAGAGGTGATGTGTTTCTCCCAACTTATTGAGAGGATGATAACCCTTTTTTATGATTTCAAACATATCATCATTAGATGCATATGCTTGTTGAAAGGACAAAACTAAAAAGTTGCTTTTTCTTTGCATACTCACTTGAGTGCCAAGGTTACCTTCTCCATTTTTAATTAGATCATATCCTCCTTAAAGAAGAGTATAACCTACTTCAATTACTGAAAATAAGTCATCAAAAGGCTAATTATAGTCTTGTTCTTGTCCATCTAGGATGTCAAAGTGATGGAAGAACCAATGATTATTTTTTCCTCTTTGGCAAAAGGAAAACTTTCTTCCATATCAACCCAATTATAAGTTTCCACACAAGAGACCACATCTTCTTTAGCATTTCAAATATCTTGAGGGCTCTCAAATTGTCTCTCAGCTATCCTAACCTAACTTTTCTCCTCAAGGACTATAATGTCCTCAATTTCTTTCTCCTTCTTGGTGATGCCAAGACTAGGCATCTTGAAATCATGTGGCTTAGCCCAATGAGGCTGCCAAGGAGCTATATTTCCTTCAAGCAAGAGTTATGAATTCTTCTTAGCCAAATTCTCCTCTTTAGGTTTATATACCATAGGTCCATCAAGTTAAAGGTTGATGTGGTGAGGACAAGATGAACTAGTTGGTGGAGGTGGAACATGGAACTCAAAATTAGATTGAGAATGAATTGTAAGGGATTCTTTTGGAAGCTCTTAATGAAGGGGAGGTAGACTTTGGGATAAAATATCTTGGTTTTCTTAATTTTGCTTGAAAATCACTTCATTCTAATTTGAATGAACTTGAGCACTCTCTTCAGGAAAGTTATATGGGGTGTGTTTAGGCATATGATCTTCTTTTAGGTCTAAACCTTCTATCACACATTGACTTAGTAATTTCATCCTTGACTCTAGCTCTTTAATTTTTTTGGATAGGTTATCTTAGAAAATTATCTCTTGAAGTTGATTTAAATAATCATGAGGATAAGGAGTACAAGAGGGCTGACATGGAACACAAGAGGTCTCTTGAGGAAGGGTGGGAAGAACTTGCATAAGAACAAGCTCTTTCTCAACTTCACACTCCTTATCAAGGATTTTATCCTCTTTCTTTCCCCATGATTCCACTACCTTATTCCAGCTTAGGATGTTAGGATTAGGATTCTCTCATTGAGATAGTTATGCAAATTGAGTAGTGGGGGGAAGTGTTTAAAAATCTTGGAATCTCCTTAGGCTTGGATTCTCCACCTGTCTCCAACTTGGAATATCATATCTAAAGGTCACTTATTGAGGTGGGGATGTAATGGGAGAGGGAAATGAGGGATTAAATTTCACTTGATTTGTTGATGATATGGATTATTTCATATGATTATTATATAAATCAATATGCCTATCAAGATTTGCTTCAAAAACAAGGTTTGTCTTCCCAACTCTCTCCTCCAACTGATTGGGGAAAAGATTGATTTGATAAGCTTGATTGAGCTCATAGGTACGAACCAATTAAGACTAATAGAAATATTGGAGAGGTGGATATGAGGGATGATAGACTTGGTGATTCTACTTCTCATGAATTTTTAGCCTATCTTTTAAGGATGAAACTATACTACTCCTATCTAGCATCTCACTTATGAGCCTTTGCCAATTGGCTCTCTCAATAGGTGCCCACTCTCTTTTAACCAACTCTAATGCATCTCTCAAATTATGGATGAAATTACTAATAACATATTGACCATTTCCCATTAATGTATCAAGCTCTATCATGTACTTATCATATCCCAAAAGTGTTTTCTTGAAGGTTGTAATGGACTGATTAGAGGAGTGACTAGGTTGACTAGGATGAACAAGATATTGAGGAGGTTGGTTATAGGACTGATAAAGTTCATGTTGGGTTTGATATGGATCATAACAAGACTGGTAAGAGTCACACCAAGGTTGATAGAGAACATCATAATCTTGATAAACCTCACCAAATTTTGTAAAATAATAATCAACATCAAAATTAACCAAGACAACTTCATTGGGAAGTATGAACACAAAGAAAAATATTACCAACAATATTCAAAGGAAAACATGGGATATTTGACCAGCTAATGTAGTTTCAAAGTCACCATTGATGCTTAGAAATATTCATCTAAAGGTTGATGTGTTGAAAGACAACACCAAAAATCCTTCAACTTCTTTGACCAAAAATCCCACCGGGCTTGCCAAAAACTATTATCACTTATATTTTCACCCTTTGAGGAGATGTCTCAACTCTTCTCATCCAAGTGGCACAATTGAAACACCTCTAGGTTGTGGGTAAGCCTAAGGATGAGGTGAATCTCTAGATAGGGATAACTCCCTTGATGTACCAATCGTAGACCACTGATATACCTATGCTTGTGAGGGAAAAAGGAGAGATATAATTGAAATAAAACTATCCTAAAAGAGGTGATACACCAAATTATATGATGACTACCAACCATCTTCATGTTTCACATGAGAATAAGGGACTAACCAAACATACACTTCTCCAATCTTCATCTTCTCACATCAATATTTCATTGAGGTTATGAATGAATGTTTAGGCTAGGAGGACTAGATAAGAGGTCTATAATGACACTATTGAATATAATAACTCACTCAACCTTGACACTTCCTAGAACACTTCACATGATTTGTAAGAAGAAGCTTTCCAATTGTAAATAGGTGAGAGAATGAGATAACATGCTAAGAAAACAAGAGTTATCACTAAGCAAGATCAATCATCTAAGTGAAACAAAATATGAATAGTTATGGAAGAGGTAAAAATAAGTAGTCTTTATTTATCTATGGTATGCAAATGAGCAGGGCTTTTCCATACTTAGGTGGAGCATAAATTACAAAAGTCAAAATGGTTAGTTATTATAGAACTTGAGAGAGAGGAGAAGATAGAAGTCCAAAGGTCACAAGTAAACTTTTCATGATGATAGAATAAATTAATTGTAAATAAAAAGAGAGTGTGAAATGGACCATGCAAGGTTAGAAGAGACAAGTGGCTTACCAAGTCATAAAACTCATGAAAAGTGGCGTGAAATTCCCTTTGATGGCTCAAAAAATTACCTTCATTATTTATCTCTATCTAAACATCCCAAAACTAACTAGGGACAGTTTTGATGATTGGAATGAGAGGGATGGCTTTCATACATTCCTCTCCATGCAATGGTTGTAGTCATGATCATCTAGCATTTTCTCAAAATGAGATATCGCCATCTATACTCAAAATAACTCTTCTTTCACACATCTTGCACACTTGGCCTAAAAATTGGATTTAGTTTTCCATTAAAATCCATGGGATGTAGTATATGACACTTTTAAATACCATTCATGGCCATAGAAGCATCAAGCACACCTTAAAATTAGCTTACTTGAGGCTTTCCACTCTTCTCACTAGCCTGGTCACTATGCCAATTTTGACTAGCTAATATGAGTGATTTTGTTGAGGAACTTAGGATATTTTTTGAGGCATTAAATTGACATGAGGAGTTATCTTAATTCTTAATCTTCCCTTCCATGTGATTATAATCTCTTGAAACCTCTTATAACATGTACAATGCACAAAATAGTAAAAAAACCTTGTTTTTTACTCCATCCATATAATTACATATAGATAAAAAATTATATTGAGTAGACAAAGAGATTAGACTACAACATCCAATCATTATCCTGGGTAAACTAGGCCATTAAAGTAGCTTTCCATCTCCATTTTCTCAAACTAGTCACTAACAAGGGTTTTGGTGAGTCTAGGCATGTTTTACCTTCTTAAGATTCATTCATAAAGATAGGACATTGGAATTGAAAAAAAAAAAACCTCTAAATATAATTTAAGGACCTCTATAAAACTCTTTATATCCCTATGCATAAGCTCCAAGAAGATGTGAGTATCTAAACTTCTCCTATTGAGTTTGTTTCTTTACTTTACATAGGCCTAAGTTGGTTTTGATCTAAAAAATGTATTATTTGTGATTTATCTACAATTTTTATAATTTTACACATCTTAAATGACCTTATACACATTTTATAATAGGTTTTAATTATCAACTACATTTATAAATGAGAATGACCTCTCATTTGGGCACTAGGCTTGAATCTTGCCTACTAAGGTTGTTGTAACCCTTGTGATCTAGGCCATCAAATTTGTCTTTTCTACATTCCACAAGATTTAACACATCTTAAATTACCCAAAAAAAATTATTTAACAAGTTAGGATTCTCACCTAAGGTTATAAGTGAAAATTCCTTCTCATTTGGACTTCTAGGCCTAGTTCTGCCTCATAGGCCCGCCTACAAGTTTGAGGGTTTATAGCACACTATTAGGTTTAATATTATTGTTATATGTATTACATGATTCCATGTATGTATTTAAACTTCCCAAACATCTCCTAAATTTCCAAATATGTCCTATATTATTCCTTTGTCACTCTTTCTCAAACCTACCAGTCTATGCATAAGGGTAATTACCTCTGTCTAAGATAAAATAAAGGGTAATTCGCATAGTATTTAAGGAAAAATGAATATTTAAGGGAATTTATAAAGTGGTGAGGACATATCAGAAAATAAATTAGCCTTTTATCTTATGATTCACTTTTCCAATTCCTTAAATTCCAAGACTGTTTGTATAAAATAGGCTATGTGCAAGATTTGTGATGTGGAATGTGTGATGTTTGTTCAAAGCTCCTCCTATATATTATTTACACTATGATAGTGTCATTAGGATATTTTTATCATATTTAATTGATTATATTATTTATTTATCACTTCAAACTTTCATTTACTCCTCATACTCCTACCTAGTCCAGACTGCATGCACAAACTCTTGATTGTGTGTAATTGCTTAACCGTGTCTCTATTTTGGAATTAAACATGTAGATAATAATATATGATCAAGCTTAAGAATGATTATTTTTGGCCCCATTATATTTATTATTGTAATTTTACATTTTTTTGGGCATATATGCTTCATAGTCAAGCTATATCAATGTTGAAAAAAATCTTCCTGCTCACTACCTGAGACAGTCAACAATGATTGACTTCTTTTGGAGAAAAAGTATTTTTATTACACATTTACCTTTGAAAATTATGATACATTTACCTTGAGAATAATATTAGATTCAATTTAAATTAATATGGTTAGTATCTTCATGCCTAAACCCTTTCCATGAATGATGCAGGAAATTATACCTAGTTGTAGGTGAATGTTTTCAAGAGGTAGGTACCTATAGGTGGTTTAAGATGGACTAGACTTTGAAAATAGCACATGACCCTCTTGAAACATTTTAATATATTTTTATGAATGATTTGGACCTATTTATTCATGTTTTAAATATCCATATCACTCAAAATTATCACCCTTTTATTCACTATTTGAGACAGTCATCTATAGTGGTTATAGGTGCATATTTTCAAATGAAGGGGTATATGTAGGTTTATATAGGACTTAAAACACAATATTTTATCCTCTAACTTAACCTAGGTCAAGAATGTTGTATTAGACCATATAATACCACTCAATCATGAAACATGGTTTGTATTTTCAACCTAAGGGGAAGAGGTCTATTTGGGCTCAGTCCTGTAGGTGATCACTACCTTAGTTTAGTGTATGAAAACACAACTTTGGGCCTCCCAAACATCAATTTCAACTAGTCACCTACCCTCCAAAATTTATAAATTAATTATCATATGTAGAGGATATAAGATAAATCCATTAGGATGCATCAAAATTCTTTATTCCTCTATTTTAAAATATCAACAAAACACCAAAGAACTCTATTTTGTACTTTTGGGGATTTGATCCCAAAACTCAGTCATCCCACTTTAAATCATAATTTCCACTTATATTAGCTAACTGAACCCTCAAACAAGCCTATCATGGTTAATTCTACCTACCAATATTCCAAGTAAAAGTTTTGTCATGTGTTCAATGTCTCAAAATAACCCTTCAACTCTTCCAAAACCTATAGGTGGCCATTTTCATGTCTGCAGATAATAACATAAAATGGTAGGCAATGAGTGTTGCATTTGACTTTCAAAAGGGTTTTAACCTATCTAAAAGGTTGAAAATCAATTCTATTCATTTTATAGAATCCTATTCAACTCAGATACTCCCCCTCAACATGATTTCTCTTCATGGGAGCATCTGTACATGCATTTTAAGGTAAGAGATTGTGAGTTTAGGCAATGGACAAAATTTGGACAATGTATGTTGATGAATGATCTCATGAACTTGCATAGTCTCATTATCAATTCCTAAAATGAGTGTTTGGACTTATAATAATCCTGATACAAGTCACAAAACACTTGTTTCAATGTGAAAACCTCCTACAAACAAATGTTATAGAGCAAGCAATGGGGTTTAGTGGCTGGTTAGTGTGGTGTATGAACTTGTAACCAACCCACATCCTCTTCAAACCTTAAAATAGACTATCACTAGTTATTTATGCCTTAAATAATTTGATGCATCCTCACTACCACTACATGAACATGCTAAATAAGCTTTATACATGTGACTGCAAGTGAAAGTGAGTGGAGAGTTGATTATGAGAAAGGCAAGACTTAATATTTGATCAAAATATGGTGTTATGAGACTAAACATGAAGGAAAAGTGATCACTATGGCATTTATACCTATGTAAAACAATATTATATTCACATGATACCTCTATACAAGACCAACATTCTGTAACAAGGAATAACCTGATTGAAGCTTCACAATGGTGACACCTTCTTGCAACATGAGATAACTTGCTCATCAAAACACCATGAAACATGAAACTAAACATTAATATCATATAATATTATATACAACATCCTATAGAGTAAACATCACTAATTGGTTTGTATGGACTTATCCAAAATAGATCAAAACCTATAGGGTGTGGGAAACACTAAGTAGAAAAACATAGTCAGCTTATAAAGGATGGTTCATAAATCATGGTTGACCAATATTTTAAATATTTTTATGAAAATTTATATCTATGATTTTACTATCACCTCCCAAAATTATTTGACTTGAAACCTTCTCAACTTTACGTACCAAACACAAACCTGTTGACCACTTCTATGTGTCTAAAAAGGCAAAGAAGGAGAAAAATGGTTTAAGCTCAAAAATGGCACTTACAGAGCATTTAAAGCATGTAAATTAACTTGATGAAAATTAATATATGTTTCATGGCCTTCTCCCATGTTTCACCTTCCCTCATGGTCCGTACAAGTGCCAAACTCCCTCTTTTTAGTTTGTTTTTTAATTTTACTTTAGATAATATACAAGATTCATATGGGTTTAACATTACTAATAAAGAATATAAATTATTGGACATTTTTTAAGAATCTAGGACACTTGGACACATTGAAAACCATGCCACTTGCATTTATGACCCCTAAAAGCCTTTTAAATGACTCAAAATGACATATTGACTAATTGCATCATGTTCAAGGATAAAATAACATTAAATGAAATAAAAAAACATATAATACACCCAATTACATAATATTAAACCCCTTATAAACCTCTAAATATCAATTTTTTATCTATAGGGGACCCAATTTGAACTATAAGGTCAAATTTGGTCAACAAGTAGTACATGAAAGGAAAGATAGATAGCCTACTAAATCGAGCTAACTTATTTAGTTGTACAAGTAGGAAAATTTTGATTATTTAAAACTATATGATCTATTTTAAAATTATAAGTAAACCAAATAGAATATATATGATTGAGTCATGCTAGTCAATGTATTCTATTCACACACAGTCAATTACATCATGTTGGTTGTTCTAGTTGAGGCACATAACACAGAATTGTATCAATGTTGGTTGATACAGTCTACAATATAAAATATAATATCAAGTAACATGTAGAATATGTAATTTTATAAATATTTATGCTAACTAATTTATCTAAAAATAATATCTAGAATTTTTACTATTTTTTTAATTTGATAGTGTAGGCTTCTAAAGATAAATTGCTTGTTCATTGGATAGTGATGGTCTAATGTTTTAGACTATTAACTATGGAAGAAGTTTTGTTCCCATAACCCACTAAACTTAGTTATAAGGGAAAGCTAGAAGTAACTTCTCATTGATAACCACTAACCAATGCACCATAAAATAAAATGAATGGATGGATTCCTAAGGTTCAATTCAAAGATAAATCCTAGGTATTTCTGAAATACCATGAGGTATGTGGAAACTTAAGGCCGTGTTTAGATATATAATATGGTTATGAGTATTGGGGCAAGCCCCTCATGCTATGATATATATAAACTATATAAAAATACTATAAATAGAATATTATGTATCCCTCCATGATAGTATTTAATTAGTTTTGAAACTTACAGTACATAATTTCTATGGAAATTTAAACAAAGTGAAAATAAAGGTGAAAATCAAGTTGTCAAAAAATAATTTGTAAACTTTTTAAAATAAATAAAAATGTATCCATATCTTTTCAAATTAAAAATTTGATTTTATTACTAATGAAATAAAGGTTAATTTTCTTTGCTTATGCTAAAAATAACACATAGAACAAAATCAAGTAGGTCAATCTAGTTAAGGAAATAGAACATAACAAAGTCAATGCTAGTCGACAAAGTCTATTATGAAAGAAAGGCCCAAACAAATTAAATCAACCAAGTCAATTTAGTTTTTTGGTAGAAAACATAGACATAGAAATAAGTGGACCATGTCAATTTAGTTGACTTTATTCTTGCATTTTAACATAACTAAAAATTATTGAAAGTAGTAAGGTAATTTTGATATTTTAATTGTTTATAATCAAAAAACTAGGAATTGTAGAATTTATTAAAATGGACAATATTGAAATACTAATCTATTAATAATGAACTTAAAAAATTGAACAAGATTTACTAGGTCAATTTAGTTGTATTACTGAGAGTGCTGAAGTCCTATTGATATGGTCATCTAGGAGAGAACTAGTCCTATAGATACAAAAAGCTAGAATTGTAATAATTAATAGAGTCAATCAAGTTGACTTAATCTAAATAAAATTGATAAACTAAAAATAGAAGAATAAAACTAAATCAACCAACATGATCTAGTTTATTGAGAATAAAAATTTAAATAATAAATAAATAAATAAGTTCAAATAGTTTGACTTAGTTAACTATAAGTAAAATGAAGAAAGCAAGAAAATAATTGGGTCAACCAGTGTGACCCAGTTGGATGAAATTAGAATCTTGTAAATTAAAAAAAAAAAAAAAAAAATCAACCAGTGCAACTTAGCTGACTAAAAACCTTGGATCTATAGATATACAAAATAACTAGATCAACTATCTCGATATAGTTGACTAAGAAAGAAACTTGCACATAAAATGTAAAACTAGGTTGAAAAGTGCAATCTAGTTGACTAAAACCCTAGATCTACAAATAGAGGAAAATTACTAGGTCATCGAATGTGATATAGTTTTATTGAGGAATAAATCTGCATACATAATATGAAATGAGATCGATGAGCATGATCTAGTTGACTAGAATTTTTGTATCTACAAATAGATAAATGAATTATATTGGCTAGCCTGATCTAGTTGACTATAAATAAAAATTAAAAATGCAAGGGTTAGATTCACATTGGGTTTACCATAATGTATGCAACGAATTAGGATAATTCTAAAACTTGTTTTTCTTAGTGAATTATAAGCCCAGATAAGGTTATCTCACTAAAAACTCATTACATGTCTATTTAGATTAGGGACATGACCAATTTGGATCTTCTAAACCTACCTAAGGTATATTTTATCACACAACATTACAAGAGAGGGTTCCAAATCCTCTAGTCAAGCAACACTTTATAAAAAACATAACTAGGCCTACAATATATGAGATAAAATAAACTATTCTAATGTCACCAATTCTTGTGGCATAAAGGGTGGTAGTTAGACAAATATAACATAATAAGTAAAGGAAAACTCTACTTAAGTTAATTTATATGTAATTATAAGCAAGTATTAAAACATTAAACCTATTACTTTATGAAATATCTATTTACCAAATGAAATATTAAAAGTTAGAAATACTTACCTTTGGATGAATATATCATTCCTTAATATTTCCCTCAAATAATGGTGCTTTTCTAGAGGTTTTTTTGGCTTCATAAATATCAAACTATATAAATCATCTCTAGGATAAAAAGCTCCTACTTTTCATCCAAGACTTCCCCATAAGACAATCTATGTTCCAAGGCAAAACTATAAGAAATGACTCCTCAAATTTATAATTAATATAATGGAAAGATATAACAATGGAAAATTTAATTTTCCCCTATATTAAATTGAAGTGACTATAGTATTTATATCCAAGAATTGACCCTAACCCTTCCATAAGTTTAGCCAACAAGATTGACCAGCGCAATTTTGTTAGGAAGGAAAAGTAGTCATTAGGTCTCAAACTAGGTTGTTCAGGATAATTTATTTCTATAATGTGCACTTAATCCTTTCTAACAAGATTGACCCAACTAAATTAGTAGGAAATAATAAAAATGAGGGGTTTTTCCTAGTGAGGGGCTTTTTTGAGAGGATAATTACTTACAAAAGTGGATAAGTGGGATTTGATTGCTTAGGGATTTGGATAGAAGTAAGTTTTAGTGGGTTTAGGTAATGGTATAGGCACCAAAAATCTTGATAAGAAGCAAAATTATTCCTGCCCCTTTCCCAATGTGCACTCAAAGAGATTGAAACTTGACAGGTTCCTTCAAGAGATAAAACTTCAATAAATGATAAAGTTTAAAAATATTATGTCTATACAGTTTCATCTTATGACATAACACAACCCTTTGGCTTAGGATGTGTTTTTTCACCCCTTGCCTCCATCATTTCAAGTGCCTAAGTGTACAAAATTCAATGGTAATTTGAATCAATATTAGTATATCAAACTTTCTTTACATCTTGTAATGGTTCTCAGTGTAATCAATTACTTATGAAAGAGTTATTTCCTAAGAGTCTCACATGATATCCCCTAGACTAGTTATATTCCTTAATTATGGAATCCATACATAGATTAAATTATTTTATTGACCTTTTCTTAATGTATTTCTCAATAAACATTAGTCAAAAGGTTATATTTTCTCAAATTTCTCAAATCAAACAAGGACCTAATGAACACATCACTAAATATATGCTTAAACTTAAAACATTGCTTGCCAAAATGTCACATCAACTTCTTGATAGTGAAATTCAAAGTATATTCTATAATAGTTTTCTCAACTTGTTCATGGAAAAAGTCAATTTTAACATATATAGCTCATTTTATGACTTTTTCATAAGATACACAACATTGAGGTTAAACATATGGACACAAATATGTTAAAATACATATCTATTGATTCCACATCCATTACATCTAAATATTAAGGGAAAATAATGTTAAAACATAATATTAATGATGCACCTAATTTCCAAGTTAAGAATGATGCCAAGAATGTTAATTTATTTTCACATCTGGATGATAATCTTACCTATATTGATCCTACGTAAATATGATAATTTAAAACATTACCAAGCCAACCCTAAATAATATTAAAAAAATCTTATAATGTAATCTGATTTATTTTTGAAAGAAATTCAAATGGATATAAGTAGAGCATTGCCTAGAGTTTATAGTCATAATCAATTTTATGAATATTGATTTTTCAATTTGTGACATAAGATCCAATACCTAATTTATGACAAAAATATTATACTTTATGGGAATAATTATAAATTATATAAGTCTTGTAAATCCTAATAAAAACATACAAATGTTTACTAATCCATTACTGAAGATACTAAAACTAAATATTTATAGCATCTCAATCTTGTACATTTGACAAATATCAATATGGGATCTGTCCTTTAGTTATAGACCTCCATGATATTGAAAGGCTTGCATTCACCATATCACTTTTTCTAAATTCTTATCTCTAAATTTGATCCATATAATTTTGATAACCTAGGTTCCTTGCACTGCACAAAAAATTTAAAACCTGATAAACATCCTTCACTATCAATTTCATTTATGTACATATTTTTTAACCTTTTGGAAATTATCAACCATAAAGGGAGACTACCAAAAACATTAGTGTATGTATCCTTGTCTAGTGCCCATTTTCCAAAAGTAATCTAAATTTAAAGTGTTTTAAAACCTATGGTTAGGCCTATTTATCTTATTTAACCCTACCATGAGATATTTTCAAAAGGTGTGATATAAATACAAGTATAATCCTTTTAATTATTCATCTAGAAAATACAATGCAAACATATACTAGAGATCAACTAATCAAATACACAACCAAACTATTTTTTCCTATTTACATATCAAGCATAGAAGCAATCATATTATAAGTCCAAAGTATTCAAAGAGTAACCCATTAGCAATATTTGTAAAGTTACATGCTAGATCATTATATGCCTATTCATATATTATTTTTCACCCTTGTGAAAACACATTCACACACATAGAGGATAACTATATAAGTCTGAGGCCCTCCTTGGAGTATTATATATGTAGACTACACTCATTGACAAAGGGGTCTTTGAGGTCAACTCAACACTATGAGCCCACTAACCCATTTTTATTAAAGTCATTTTAAGGGTGAAAAATGGCAAAGAGATAAGGTTTGATCAATTGGAAAAGAGAAAAAAACTATATCATAGATCTAAGTATATTAATAAAAAGGTATAAAATATAGAATATTGAATCTAGTTGCATTGAGATCCAATTATTATTCCATACAAGAAACTTGTGTCACATCTAGATACTTGTGTCGATGGTAGTTAGCATAGTGGCTATAGTGTTCATGGATATAAAAGTATAATCTATAGAATTTGATGACTCATTTAAAATACTTATCCTACATACTTCCCGCATGTTTCCAATCTGGGTCTACTTTTACATAGTAAACCCAACTAATTATCATTTCTCTTGAAGATCTTTCTAATTTGGTACTTTCCATATTTAACATATATCAGTATTATAATTTAGAATATTCAATTATCTGATTTTACAATTAATTGGTCAACTATAGATTAGTTTATCACCATTTTTTTTAAAATTATTTATATATTCTTAACCCTATCCCACCATATCAAAAAAATAGGGTTAAAATTTTAATGAACTTGACCTTCGGTTTCCAAAACCTGGGTTGACATAGGGTTTCCTAATTAGCTATATTTTTTGATCTCTAATTTCTTATTTCAAAATATTCAAAACCAAAAAATTAGAATTTATTTTCCTACAATCATGTTCAATATGGATACATCTATTAATTACTTCATTATCCATTACATAATGGTATTTATTACTTTTTATGTTTCATAAATGGTTAGCTCAATAAAAATATAAACAAAAGGAGTTAAAAATCTACTCCCTTTAAATCAAATACCTCCTTGCATACCCCTTGTTGTTATAATGTTTATAATGAACTTCTTCATATCACTAGTTTACACCAAAGGGAGTGCATGAAACAACCATTTACTCCATACCACACTACAAACCACTCCAATGATGTTCTTGATAAAACGTCACTCTTGGATTTATTACATCATTTTTCTCATTACAAGGATGTTATTTTGGATGCATTAGGTATGACCATATTACTAATAAATGTGGATCCACCATATGTGGCCTTTGTATAAACTCAATTAAATGGATTGAACATAATATATCTTTTGAAAAATAGGATTTCCACATTAACTTATAAATTATTGTTTACCACTATACATGTAGGTATGTGTTTGTAATAATATGGTTAAAACAATACTCATGGAAATGATTCTAAAGTCAACATTTTCAACATATCTTTCCTTTCCTTACTTGGCATTGGGGCTAAAGTCCTAAAATCCTCAAATATGAGAATTAAGGTATTTGATAATATTTCATAACATGTATTTGGGTAAATATCATTGCATATTATTGTGGAACACTGTATGTTCCTATTTTATGCCAAATCATTTGAAATACAATATAATTTGAGTACAACCTTGATTACAAAAATGCATGCAGTCCCATATACTTTTCATACATGCCTAAAATTTATCCACCATGGATTTATCTACACATCCAATATATATTGATCCCTTCAAACATTATGTGATGATCCAAAAATAATAATAATACACCATAATAGTATACCTCCAATTAAGGTTCTTGATATTCTATAAAACAAGGATATAAAAGACAAGGATTAGGAAAAAATAAATAATATATAGACCAACATATTTCTACTACACATAGTACAAATCGACAATGCTTGGTATTTTCCATAAAATCCATAAGTCGCAAATATGCTACTCACAATAAACCATGTTTTGATATGGGCCAAATCAAATTAATGTATGTATGTAAATACTTATAAAATTTTATTCCATAAATTTAGACAAATGATGAGTTCTCAAATGATGAGTCATTACTATATTACTTGGTGGCATATGAGGATCTCCCTTCCTTATATCATAATAACAGGTTTTTTTATAACACTTCTACTCATGCTTACTTTAGTGAGAGTGATGATACCAATATCTAATATGATGCACCTAACAATAATCCTACTACACTATATATTGTAGAATGATCCACTTTGCTAAACAAATAAATAATACAATATAACTATGGAATATATAAATATCCTTGACTAGTATTACTCATTACAATGATGCAAGAAAATGAAGGAAAAACCTATCTATAATTCCTACATGATTACCTAAAATTATTTTTTTGGTCTTATTCATATATGCCTGGGATTAACCCATTAGTGGAAATGCACAATATATTATTATATCTAGATGCAAAACCAGTTAAACAAAAAATCATAAAATGCATCCCACATGGCATTCTTGGTAAAAGATTAAATTCAATTACTCTTATCTTTAGGATTTATAAGAGCCAATACACATTTTGATTGGTTTATTACATTGTACCTATCACTAAGCCAAATGGTGACCTTTGATGTTGCAATGATTATCATGACTTAAATAAAGCTTGTCTAAAAGACACTTTCCTTTACCCAACATCAACATGACTGTCAATTCTACATACAGATATGAGACATTTTCATTTATGGATGGTTTTTCATGGACACAACTAGATAAAAATTAGCCTAATATGTCAATAAAAATAACATTTACCACCCATGGGGAACATTTTTTAATACTATCATGCCCTTTAATCTCAAAAAATCAATAAAAACATATCAAAGGGAAATGACACATTTTTCATGATTTCATACACAAAAATATTGAGGAGTATGTCAATTATTTATGTACAAAAATTAAACACTAACAAGATCATGCCATCGATTTATGACAAATAGTTTAACACTTTTTAAAGTTCAATGGCATTTAAATCCAAAGAAATATGTTTTTTAGTATCTTTCAAAAATATTTTGGGATACATTATATCCCAACAAGGCATCAAGGTTGATCTAAAAATGGTAAAATATATCCTTTAGATGCTACAACCAAACAATTTAAAATAGTTATGATGTTTACAAGTTAAAATTTAGGCAACTCAATGTTTCATTACTCAGTTGACCAATAAAATGATTCCTTTCACATGATTGTTAAAAAAATACACAAAATTGATATGGAATGATGTTTTCCAACAAATTTTTTGAAAAAATCAAGAATATTTAGCAAATCTAGCAGGACTTATGCCTCCTATACTAGATAGACCATTACTCATTTATATCTCAATAATTCATGAGGCCTTGGGGGCCCTACTAGTAGAATATGATGATGACTATCAAGAACACACAATTTATTATCTAAGATTTCAATTGGTTCGTTATGAATGTAAAAACACCACAATATAAAAACTATGTCTTGCATTTGTATTACTACACAAAAAAATGGCACTACTTTCACAACAATGAGATCCATTTGATAATTAAAGAAGATCATTTGAATTTTCTCATGAACAAAACACACCTAACTATCCAAATAAAATGGAGGATACTTCACTAGTGAGGCCATGTCCTAGAAGTTATTATTCCAAGGTTATTATTATCATTCAATGGAATAATAATGTATTTAACATGCCAAATTATGTTTAAAATTCTATAAATATATCAATTTAAATCATGCTCCATCACACGAGTTATAGTTGATTGTCTATCCATGGCATGTCTTTTTATGGGGATTTGATTTAATTGTAAAAATAAATCATGTATCCATAGGTTCAAAAATTCATAAGCACAACTACATAATATTTTACAAAATGGGTGGAGGATATAGCACTTGAATTTACAATTAGGGATGACATATGCAATTTTTTAATGACGAATATAATCTTTGATTTTAGCATACTTTCAACAATAATTATCAATAATGGGTATTCATTTAAAAATAAAATAGTGAAGTGATTTTTCATCTATTATATAATCAATCACACATTTTATACACCTTATTACCCACATGGTAATGTTCAATTATAAGTAATAAATAAAACTATTATCAAGATACTTGGAAAACTAGTTGAATGATATAATAAAGATTGACACCAATATATGGTGAATACCTTATTGGCATATCACACCAATGTTCATAAACCTACTTATACCACACCTTATTCATTGGTTTATAGTATATTTTCAATTATACCTATTGAACTTGAGATACCATCCTTGCATGCTTCTCTCAAGGATATTATGAAATATAATGAATATTGAGAAAAATGGTTACATCAGTTGGAATGATTGAGTGTCAAATGCACACAAGCTATTGAAAATTTGTGAGTCTATCAAGATCACATCAAATGAGCATATAAAAAAAGGTTCATCCATGTGAATTTGATGTGGGTGACCTGGTAATAAAATAAAATAAAAATAATACCAATTCAAATAAAGACAAGAAAGGAAAGTTCAAACCAAATCGATTGGGCCCATTCACAGTTATATAAAAATTGGAAAAAATTGTATATTGACTAGCTATAATTGAAGAAAAACCTATCAAGAACCTAATGAACATTATGCGCTTGTGTAAATATTATACCTAAATATTCTCAAAATTCAAAGAAATAAAATATTCAAAAAATATAAAAACATTCAAATAATTCAAAAATACAAAATAATTTACATTCTCATGTTTTATTAGCTCCTTAACATCTATGTTTTTGGATTTATGTTAGTAAATAGCATATCCTTTCATTTATATGTATACATAAGTTTCATGCATCTTTGAATGTGATATAGACATACCCAGACACATGATATATGCATTTATAAATGTTGGACCTTTCCTCTACCTGTGCCATATAGTACATTAGATGCATATACTTATTTGATCACAATTGATAAAAGTTACATATAATTTATGATCATTTCTAAATTATCATGTTTTATTTTATATACTAACACTTACACATGTCCATATCCATGGTCATATTTTTCATAGTGTACTTGATATGTTATGTTACAAAACATTTTTGATAACTCATATATGCATGGAATAATATGTTATAATTATGCTAGTTGATTATGCTTCATCTATTTTTTGCTTAATTAAGTGTATTCCATTACTTAGTATTGTATTGATTGTGTGAAATTTGAATATGTTCCTTAATTTTTGGCCCTTATTCCCTTTTATATTGATTGGTCATTTGAATATGTCATTCTTTTCTATTATGTGACATTTGAACATGCCTCTTTTATGATGTCTCCTTAGACCCTTATTTTTCATTACATTGAGTGCTCTTGTGTTTTTTCTAGATTTTTTATAGATCATGTACTATTACACTCTAGACATTACCATGATCTATATCAAGCATCTTAGGACTTGTGATAACATACTACAAGCTTCATTGATATATCTACTTCACCATGTTATCTATATATGTTACATGATTCAAACATATATTATGAAACTACCTTTCTAATTTTGAGGTAATTCAGGTCTACCATATATTAATCTCCCTCACCTGAAAAGCAGGGCATGTCATAGAATCATGACCTCCACATTTTTCATAGTTTCCAAATTTCAATGGGTTCATGTCATAAAAACATGACCTTTGCACTTATACAGTTGCTTATAATCTCCATATTTCAATGGTAGCATGCCATAAAAACATGAACTCCATACTTTCACAATCTCCCATTTAGTTTCATGATTCAAATATAAACTTGGGTCAAAACCCTATACATTACACAAATTTTTGCATAGATATGAAAAATAATTTTTCATGCTTATGACACATACTATATTTGAGACATATTATAGGTTCATAATCCATGATATTTTACCAAAATTTTCAAATTACTAATTATACTATTCACCAAGATGCATAGATTACACCAGGATGTATTGTTATCGAGCCTTATTTATTGAAGTAGGTTGGTTCATTTTATAGGTTTAAGTGATTAAATCATAAAACCTAACTATATTTATAGGTTAGAATGATTAAATAATATAATATCACTATATTTATATGATGATTTTATTAAATCACTCACCTTCACCAAATTATATATATTCACACTTCAGTTGTGAAATTAAGATATAATGATATTAATGGTCGTGTCACAACACATCCTTACATCAAATTGGGGGAATAATACGTTCCAATCTCCCACTTCAAATCTCTAAGGTTTAGGTTTAAACCTTTTCTAGATCTATTTCTTCATAAGGAATCATGTTTACCAAGTCAAAGCATCAAGAGGCAACATGGTTGCATCAACACATAGGTGTACTCCTTCCTTGGTCTCTTTGTTTTAAAAAATATGTATTATTTTAAATTTTAGATTATATACACTAACTTACACTACAAGATACACTTGGTTAAATTTAATACACCATCAAATCACTCATAATGGACTCAAACAAAGGTAAGGTGTGTTGTACACACCTAGTTATGCAATTATTTCCTTTAAACTAGTAATTTCATCCTTATGCATTACTAGATTAAATGGGGGAGTATAGATATGAAAACTAAGTATGTATAGCATATCAGCCCTATACATTTAACAAATATCAAGTAAGGATCTACCCTTCAGTTATAGACCTCCCTGCTATTTAAAGACTCACATTCACCATCTCATTATGCCTAAATGATTATCTCTTAGTTTGATTCATATAATTATGATGACCTAGATCCCTTGCACTACAAAGAAAGTTTAATTCCTTATAAACATATTTCACTATTAGTTTTAAATATGTACCTATTTTTTTATCCTTGTGGACACTACCAACCATAGAGGGACACTACTATTGATGGTAGTGTCCATATCCTCATCTATTTTACAGTTGCCAAAAGTCATCCAAATTTTAAATGTTTGTAAACTTATGGGCCGGCCTATTTTTCTTATTGAACCCTACCATGAGATAATTTCAAAAGGTGTAGAAGCCTTCTCATTATTAATCTATCAAACACCAAGAAAATTTTACTAAAGCTCAATTAATCAACTACACAACCAAGTTATTTTTCCCTACTCATCCCTATTTTCATATCAAACATAAGAGTAGTCATATTACATGTCTAAAGCATGCAACAAGCAACCCATGATTGATATTTGTCAAGCTACAAGCTATACCACTACATGCATCTATGTGTGTGTGTGTGTGTATGTGTGTGTGTGTGTATATATATGTGTGTATATATATATATATATATATATATACCCTTGTATACACACATTACCACACATATGGGAGAACTACATAAGTATGACACCCTACTTTGATTATTGTATATTTAGGTAGAATTCATTGACATTGAGGTCTTTGAGGTCAGCTCGACAATGTGAGCTCACTAACTCATTTTTAGCAAACTCGTTATAAGGGTGAAGAAGGGAAAAGAGATATGGCTTGATTAAATTAAAAATAGTGAAAAACATGTATCCTAAATATGAATATATCATCTAAAAGTTGATAAAAATAGATATAATAGTGAAATTTATCACATCAATATCTAATCATTATTTTTTACTAGACACCTGCATTACAACCATATACTAGCATCGATGGTAGTGTTTAGAATTGATGGCACTGTTCACATATACAAATTAAAATTTATAGAATTTGATAATTTATCTATCATATTGATCCTACATACTTCTGATTTTTTTAGTCCATGTTTTCTTGCACATAATAAACCTAGATAAGTATCATTTCTATTCGGTTTTGCAATCAATTGAACATCTTTCAAATTTAGTACTTTCTATATTTAGCATATCTCAATATTATAATTTAGAATATTAAATTATCTAAATTTTCAATTAAATGGCCTACTATATATTAGTTTATCACCTTGTGATTGAACTATCTCTATATTCTTAACCCTATCCCACCATATCAAAAAAATTAGGGTTAAACAATTACCAAACCACATGTGCATGTGGAAACATTTATACATCATTATACTATTTTATCTAAAAATTATTTTGACATGGTTTCTAGTTATAAATTGAATGTGTCTTCCATTAAATTTAATAATCATGACATAACTAATTATGCATGAAAAATTGTTCTATATACATATAAGTTTTTGTTGCTTATAATTATTCTATCACACATAGCATTATGATTGATAATAATTCTAGTGAAAAATTTACTTTGATTTTATTATTATCTACTTGAGATTATACTAAAAGATATTTACTTGGTATAACTATGATACTATATAGTTATGATGGATATGCATGCACACCCTTAGGTGGTATTACTCTTCCAGTTGTCATTGATTGTTAGACTACTCTAGTTTATTTTTATGTAATATTAAATATAAGATCATAAATATATTACTTGGATGACCTTGACTTAAAAAATTTAAATAAATACCTTCTACATTACATAATTATGTTAATTTTGTGTACAATTGTGAATTATATACCATTAGCTTATCAAAAACCTATTATACTTCATAGATCACATGTGTGACCAACTACTATACTAAAAAGGAGTGAAGGTTTTATCTTTATTTGATATTTTCATTATTTAAATCACAATCATACATGGTACCTACTATATTTTATATTATGACACATCCACTAGTGTATAATCTCTTAGAGCTTTGAGTCCTTCAATTTCACCTCCAAGACATACATCACCTAGTCACCCATGTACCAATATTTTTTTGTGGCCTATGATAGTTTTTTTACCATAATATATTCCTACATGGTATTAAATGGATCATAAATCTTGTTATACAACTATTCATCCTCATAATGATGATAGTAATTACACATCTTGTTATCACTTTTCAAATACATAGGTTATCATAAATTTGTTGATGTGGGTTTTATGCACACCTTAGAAAGTTTGAATGAGGTAGCCTCTAAAGTTTTGGGATCTCTATGGAACAAGGTTCCACTCTAAGTCATGAGTTATAGGTATGTGGTTAAAACAACTAGATATGGAATAGTAGGTTAAGTCTGTGGATTGTTTAACTAGGTTTTATGGATGAATATGTGGAACCTAAGAGAAAGAAAACACTATGTGAGTTGGATGGGTGGATATTTATTCTATGGTTGGTTAGATATCAAATAAACTCAAAAGGGGGGAGAAGGTTAAGGCATAAAATATGGTTTTATTTTCTTGAAATGTGATTTCCAAGATTTTTTATTTGGTGGATAAGTATCTCTAAGACCAATGTTTATCATTTGTAACTATTGCACACTCACAAACAAGCATGATAATTAGTCTGGGATAGGAGATATAGTATTCTTAATGATCTCAACTAAAGGTTGATTTCCTTAGGGCTATTTTTACACACCCTTGTATAAGATATTATAATTTAGACTAGAAATTTTCCTAAGGTAATTATGACTCATGCCTAGATAACTATACTAAAGAGATACTTATACACATCATAGATTATCAATTCAACCTGTACTAACTACTTAAACCAATGAAATATACCAATACTCAATTGATATTTCACATCTAGGACCAATATTCATTAATTAAAACAATCACATTCATTTGTAACATTTTCAAACTTTAGAATTGTTTAATTTATATAGATAGAAACTTAAATTCCATTAACATAGAGGAGTAATAAGAAATAAAACATAGTTGCATGATAATCAATCTCTTTATTTCTTCCTATATATTGATCTAAAACATATATTACCCCTTGAAAAAAGGGTTCTACATATATATTAATAACTTGGAGATGGTTTCACCTCATTATCCAAGTATAGAAAACTTTCATTACATCTTGAATGACTAGATCATAAGTATTGGTTACATGTCATAACTTATAGATACCTCAAACATGCAATGTGTGCATGCTAGAAAAATAATTTATTTAATTAAAACATGGATGTAACTAAAACCTAACCATTCATTTTTAATCATTACATGTAAATTTATACAAATATATCCTTTGACTTAGGCTAAATCAACTCCTACTTAATGCTTTTTAAATCTATTATCCAAACTATAGTTGTGTTTGTTTTAATGGATGTGGTATCTAGAGCTGTACTTGGGAATACACTTGTTACTTAGACTAGAGTTATATTTGGATCTAAACTATGAGGTAGAATTGATGTAGCTTTTTATATAGAAGGGAGTAAAGTTGATGATGGTGTTGTAACTAGCACTATAGGTGGGGTCTGAGGAGTAGAACTAGCAGGTGGTGTTGATGTTATTTTCTTATTTCCATCTAAATATTGATAATACTTGTATGAATTAGCATGTTTCAGATGAATTAAGTTTATATCAATAAGATGAGGTATGGTTACCTTTCTTGTTCATTCCATCAGTCTTGTATGCTCTATCTTGGTGGTTCAGAAGCCAACGTAAAATATCTTTAACTCTTTTCAGTTCCTCCTTATTGTGCTCAGTTTTGCTTCAATGTCCTCCAAGCTTAGTCCTTGTAAAATCTATTTGAAACTATCTAAAACTTTTTAAATCATTTGATCAAAATTGGTCCTAGCTACCAGCTTCCTCATATTATCTTAGACTCTTATTAATTCAATCTCACCTAAAATTTGTGTTGATTGCTTTTCATGTTTTACAAGATTATTCACCAAAGCTTTAGAAGATAACACCCAATCCCATGCCTCCTATGTCTTGATGATAGCTAAATTTAATGTATTAGCTTCCTCTAGATGGTGGATTAATGCCTTATTAGGGGTGTATAATACTAAGAAATTCAATTTATTTTCATCTTATCTAAGAATCTTAAATAATTTTGTTATTGAATTTACATGCAAAGCCAATTGGATTCTCAAATAATGAATTGTATCCAAAATTTCATACAACCTAAATGCCACATTTTGTACATCATGCACTATATTGGAGGGAACTTGTATCACCTATTATTACTCTATGAGAGTTTCCAACTCTTATTCTAGTTCTTTTCTAACTAGCTCTATTCCTTCATGGATGGCATGGGGTATGGGTCTCCATATAGGACTTGAGGTCCTCAATGTATGAGGATTGAACCTTCTTCATGTCCTACCTTTTTTAAAGGAAATATATTTCTTCCAAAATCAATCCTCTTCTAGATCTATCCTCAATCTTTCTTTTCCTGGCCCTCTAGATCGAGGTTGTGGCTTTGTCAAAAAGTGAGCTTAAAATAGGAAGCTTGGTAATATTTAGATTGGACCTCTTAAAATTTGAGGCTCCTAACTCCTTGGCCTTGTCTAAAAGAGTGAGCTTTGAAGGATATGATGGTTAGGTTTCCTTTTGTGTATGCTCCTCAAGATTAGGTTCAAGATCAGTGGATAGTTTGGGTATCGAGCACTAATTTATTTTAGAATAGCCTATGTTCCCTGATTGTGGAATGGGGTGCACAACATAGACTGGTTTATTTTTTGGGACCCTCTTAGTTGTTAATACTATTATGGTTTGAATTGGTCTTGAAGAAGGTAGTGGTGAACTCAATTGGGTAGAGGAGGCAACTATTTGAGTGATGTGTTGCCTAGTGTGTATGGCCATAGAGGTGAAGATCATAAGAATGGGAGTAGAGGTAGCTCAAATGGAAAGAATAATGTTTTAAGGAATAAAGAATAAAGGAGTGGAGACTATAAGGGAAATAGCTAGAGAAGTAGAAGTGATAATTAGACAAGTAGAGGTAGGAGAAGTGAAAATAAGACTAATAGAGAGTGATTACATAGGAATAAAAGTAGAGACAACTAGAAAAGGCATGGTAGAAGCAAATATAAATGACATTAGAGAATAAATTTTGAGGGCCGAGGTGAAGAGAGAACCTTACTAGATTGATTTCCATTGAGGGGTGCCTTTGCTTTTAGTGAATGTAGGCTCAAGACCTTGGATTACTGTAGTTGTTCTTCATCCACCTTTTGACTTATCTCACCTTATAATGAAGGTTGCGCTTCTCTACCAGTGACTTTTTTGGATGGGATCTGAGGTCTCTCCCCTCTTGGATTTCATTTGATAGCACAATGTTGTAGTCTTAGCTTATGGATTAGCCACCTTTTGGGTGAGAGGAGGGAGAGTCATACTGGATGTTAGGGATATTGAATTTTCCATAATAGGTGACATTTCTTCCTCATTAGAAGAATCTAAGAAAATGATCTCCATTTATTCCCTAATTATGTTTCCTTTTTCTTGTGTTAACTCCTCTCCTAATTCATGTTTAATTCTCCTTAGTTCAACATTGGATGCTTGAATTGAAGGATTCTATTCTTATTCTTCCTATGTGATATCTAGAATTTCTTTTAGCTCATATTCCTATTCTCCAGTAGCTGGTGTTTTCCCCATTACTTGATCTTGATCTTGTTGAGCTACCATCACAATAGATGGCTATTGGGGATCTTGACCTTGGTCTTTTGGTTATTGGTAAGGTATTCTACTACATAAGTGAGAGGATCTCCATCTTCTTAGTGGTGGGATTCTAAATTTATCTAGACCAATTTTAATGGAGGGGTTGACTTATATTACCCTCAATAAGTCTTCACTCAATCCTACTACCACTACTATTTTTTTTAGTTCCTCATCATCTTTTACATTAATAAATAGGAATTCATGGTCAAATAGATCATGTTTATATGGGATGCATAGGTTGTGGATATTTTGTTGTACTCTCCCATGGGGGTCCCAATCCCTATGGGGTAGAGTGGCCAATTCATAAGCTCTCCTCACATTCTCAGCTTCCCTAAAATGCCTCTAGAAAGTATACTACATTCTCCCAATAATGATATAAGAGCCATGGAAAGTGCCTTTCTTTTTGTTTATTAGATCTTCATCTATTCCATTCCATATTTGGAAGTCAACTTATTATCCATCCACTTTATTAGGGACAAACTTGGGGAGATGAAGAGGATCGACCTTATGTCCACTAACCATGATGATAATATAATCAGGGTAGAGCAAATAGTCTTCCAAATTGGTTAGTATTTTGGTAATGCTAGGTGAAATCATAGACAAAGGCTCACCATAAATGCCCATCTAAACCTATGGGTAGAGAACCTCTACTATCCTGGAAATTTTCTTAACATATGTATATATGTGGATGAAAGAATAAAAGTCACATATTATGTTCTTGATAAAATTAGGGTTGGGACTCCATAGAACCCCATTATGTTTGTACATGGTTACCATGACTACATTGAGTAGGTATGACATAATATAAAAATTTCCCCCTTTGGGTCTCTTGTCCTTGTATTTAATTTTTTCATGTAGGTGGGCACTAATGACTTCCCCCAATGCATAGGTGCACTCTGAAGTAATGAGCAAGTCTAATAGAGGTACCCATTCTAGATGCAGGAAGTGGATGCTTGGGTGGCAAAAAATTTGGTTCAATAATGTCATGCCTATGTGAATCCCCATCCTAAATTAGGTGATAGGGATAATATTTTAACTATGCTCTTTGATAGTGAATGTCTCACTTGGGAGAAGCCACTTCCCTACAATTTTTTCCACATTATTGCTTTTCTTCCAAGTGACTATAGTATGTAAGTCAAATGTAACATCTAGAATAAGGAGACTTAAATACCTCATGAACGTGTCCCCAGATATTTATGCCATAATTATGTTGTTATCGATGTATTGAAAATAACTACCATCTACAATTATGCCTTTGAAGAACAGGCCTCATAACAAGTCTATACATAACATGACTTCTAATTTAGTGGCTACATAGTGAAAGGCCTATCACTTGAAAGGGAACAAGTCTACTGAAATTTATCCTCAATTGAGATATCTTCCTCTAACACAAATTAATTAACATTCTATATGACCTCTCATAGAGCCAAGTAGTTGGCATAGTGGCTATCGAATATAATTCCATCAAAAAATGTGTCTAAGTATTTAGTGGAGTCCTTTATGGAAAACCTAAAGTGTGTTGAGGGTCCTTTGTATGACCTAGATAAAAATGACATTGCTATTGATGAATAATGGTGAGTTTAAAGATTTATAAATGGTGGTGTAAAAACTATTTTACGTGATTTTCAAGTCATTCTAGTCACGGGTAGGGTTTTTGAGATTGCAAGGCTAAGTTTTCTCAAGCCTTTGAAAATCAAATGAGATGAAATTAGTTGGGGATCAATGTTATATATTTATGAATTCATTATATTTTATTCTCATCATATTTATTTAATTATAAAAATTATTAGCATATTATGTGCATTTTACCCAAGGGGATAAGGAGAGCTTTCTAAATTTGCACAAGATTATGGGAGCAAATTTTACTTACCTGGTGGAATCACTAGCTTATTAGCATAGTTATGGATAACTCTCTCATTACTTACCTAGATAAAATATTCTAAATTACAAGATGCAACACCCACCATTGAGTTGGATTCCAAATGAATAGGTTGTTATTTTACTTAATTGGAATGATCAACTATACTAGAAAGTAGGAAAACTACTCAGAACAAACCACTAAACTAAGAAAATAAAGCCACAAAAAACTAAAATACATAATATAGAAAGCAAGAAGCTAATTAATAAATTAAATCTAACCTACTTATATCTATACCTAAACCTTTGTGGTTACTCAAATATCTCTCTAGATAGAACAACCGTGAAGTAATGCTTTAAAAATTGTCCATTGATTGGATATGTCAAATTGTTACCTTGGAGGTCTTTCAAATGAAATGCATTATTACCCAAGATCTCAGAGATTTGATAAGGTCTTATCCATAGTAGGGTTAACTTAGATGCCACTCCATATACTTATATGTGGATAACTTATTGATAACATCTATTAGGTTCTTATTGGTTGACTTATTTGATCCGTTCCCTTATGGGTAACAATTAGAGGAGATCTAATTATGATTTTTTTATCATGGGCCCATTCAGTAAACTCAACTAATTGAAATTATATCCCATTGTCACAAACTAAATAAATAAGTGTGCCAAACTTGGTTATGAATGTTGTTCAAGGAAGCTAATCATATATTAGAATCTTGAGTTCTTAGTGGCTGATTCCCTACTCTATATGGTGTAATAATCTATAACAGTGAGCACAAATTTGTGCTTAGCTAAGGAATTAAATTTTATAACACCAATGAAATCCAAGCCCCATTGGGAAAAAGGCTTACCTTCAATCACTAGCAATAATGGAATTGTTACATGTACCTCTCATTTTTTTCAAGACTTGGAATTCATGGCACATTCTCATATGGAAGTGGGCATACTTAAAGATTTTTGGACAATAATAACCTATTCTAAGTATTTTTTGGGTGGTAATATTTCTAGATGGATAGCTAATGCTAATCTTCTAATGTAAATTTTATAGGATATCCTAAGCTTCTTGATGTGACACACATCTTAAATAGATGCCTTTATAGTTCTTCTTGTACAAGATTCCTTTCTTGATCATATAATGAGTAGTTATAAGTCTTAAATCTCTATTTATCTCTCTCTTGAGTCCTTGGGGGCATGTTATAGTGAGTAAGAACTGCATAATACATGAATACCAATCATCTTGGGAAAATTGTGTTTGACAGACCTCCTCAATGGTGATACATAGGTCTAGTTCAGTCATCAACTAAATAATGCCTTAGCCCCTAACAATCATGGTAAGTTTAATTTTAATATCAAACTCCTATAATTTTTCCATCCATTTACCTCTAAATTCTACCAAATTTTTATGTCCCATTGTAAGCTTGATGATAGGATCTATTACTATGGTAATGGCCTTATTCTAGAGAATGTAGTGCCTAAAATTCCTAACTAAGTTGACAAGGGTAAATATTTTCTTATCAATCAAGGAGTATCTAAGATCATCATCTTTCAAGTTGGTTCTCATTAAATCAATAGGGTGTTTTTTTTCTTCCTTCGTCTATGTAATCTTGACAGCAATGGCATGATCTAAACCAAATGAATACAAGAACAATTCCTTAGTGAAATCTAGACTTACTAGCACTAGGGCCTACAAAATATCCTTCTTTATGTCTTGGAAAGACTTATTAACTTCAAGTGTCCATTTTACTTTGGCATCCTTCTTGAGTATTGTGTGTAGGGACCTAATAATTTCTCCAACCCCTGATATAAATTTCCTTATGAAATTTATCTTTTTAAATAAGGATTTGAGATACTTTTTTCTATTTGGAAACATTATTTTTGAAATGCCCTGAATCATATTTGGTTCAATGGTAATCCCATCTTCAATAATTATGTGGCATAGTAATTAGCCTTCGGTAATGCCAAATATACTCTTATTGGGGTTCATTGATATACCCAACTTCCTACACCTTTCAAAAAAGGACTAAAGTTGGTCAATATGATCGATTCTATTTTTAGAGAAAATAGTGAGATCATCCATGCATATGATTAGGCACTTACCTCTCACTCCTTGTATTTCATGATCCGTCACTCTTTGAAAAGTAGCTATATTTTTTATTAGTCCAAATGGAATTTTTTTGTATGAATATGTTCCCCATTTTGTTGTGAATGTGGTTTTCATCATATCCTCTAATTCTACTTGTACTTGATTATAGCCTAAATTTTTTTTAATAAAGACATCATTTCAGACCCACTCATAGTTTGTATTAGAGGATAATTATCCTTCTCATAAGCTTTATTCAAATTCCTAAAGTCAACACATGGTCTGATTTTGCCACTCTTCTTGATTAGAACTAGATTGGCCACCCAAGTTGAATGCCTAATAGGAAAAACTATCTAGGAACTCAGTAGCATCTCTACCTCTTTCTCAATCAATGGTTCCAACATGGGGTTGACCTACCTTTGCCTTTTTCTAAGTGGTTTATGTTTTGGATTGAGTGGAATTGTATGGGTGATGACTTTAGGATTAAATATCCTTAATTCATCATAGGTCTATGGCATTACATATTTATACCTAATAATTAATTTCTTAACATTCTACCTTTCATCTGGTGTGTAGCTTAAGTTAATATTGATGAGGTGTGCATTACTCTCATCACCTACATTTTTTGAGTTGAATTTAAATTCATTAACCATGAGTAGCCTCTATAATTATGCTTTAGGATCCATATCAAAGTTCCTTTAGAAGGTGACCATCCCTAATGGGAGATGATTCTCCTTTATTTTGATAACATCCTCTTCATCCAATTCTTTATGCTACATATGGCTTCTTTCCTCATCATCAATTATCTAAGATTCAAATTGCCCTAAAGTTTTCAAAAACTAAATGATCTATTAGTCATCATCTAACACTTGAAAATTTTCAACATTATCTAGCATTAAAGGACAAGGTACCATTCCTATGGAGAACTTCTACACTTTTGACTTCTATAAAGGTGATAAATTTGCTACTGAAGTAGATAGTGAATCAACCACATGGTTTTGTTCTCTCAGGATAACTACTATGTTGAAGGGTTTAAATGATTCAAGTAAATCCCAAGATCTATACTTGTATTTATTTAAATATGATAATTTACATTAATAATTATTTCTAACCTAGTTTGTCAAAAGTACAAAGTCTCCATATACCAGTAGTTTTTTGACATTATTCTTGAGGGAAAACTATAATCCCAAAATTAGGGCCTCATACTCTGATTTATTGTTGGTGCATGGGAATTGGAGCCTATATGCTACCAAAAATTTCTTTCTTTATGGATCGACCATCTATTTACTAACACATGGCCCTTGTTTGGATCTTACTCTATCAAAATGGAGGGTCTATAAGAGGGAAGGGCCCTAAATTTCTTCCTATGTTCTATGTCTCATAGAAAATGTATAAATTCTAAAACTAGGAGACTTATAACTTATTCATTAGTGGTATTGTACTCTATAATAGAATGTTCCATCTTTGGATCTTGATCCATCCTAATCTAGTTAGTAATGCCTCTGTAGGGTATCTAAATAAGTGATAAATCTATGAAAAGAAATCCATTTAACATCTTTGACTAATATCTGCTCAACAATAACCCATATCCTTCTAGAATATGCACTACCAATATGTTGATAGTCATCCATATGTGAGGTTCTGAAGTAACCTATATTCTTACATCATTAAGTTATCCCAAAACAATAACTAATGTCTTTTCAAGTTGTGACACAATCCTCTTAGATGGATTCAGGGTCAAACCAAGCTTCTAACAAATTGAATTTGGCATTACTATTGTTTAAGCCCCATAATATACCAGATGATTGTGTATATTCTTTCTAAATGCTTGAGTAGTCAACAATAAAGGAAGAACCTTAGGATTTTTTTGTATATAACATTTGTGTTGGTAGTTTTAAACTTTTATATAATAGACTTACCTATGATAGACTTCCATAAGAACTCTTTATACTCTATGATTTGTGATAGTTATTGAAGCATAATATTGGCCTTAATTTTATTCATATCCTCAATAATATTGTATCCTTATTTATTCTATTCCTCTGTATGTTGAGGCTAATCATTCCCTTTTGGGGGAGGAGGATTATTATTAATTTTAGGATTTGGAGAAATAAATATATTATTGGGAGGAGTAGAAGTGTTGAGAGGTTACTTGTTCTTTAGGTTATAATTGATCATGTTGAACTACTATAATGCTTGCACTTCATTAGAATTATCCTCTAGAATATTTTCATCTTCACTAGGGAAGGTAGACTCATAAGTTTAAAATACCATGTCTAAACTTGAAGGGCCAGATTCATGAGGGATATCTAGAGGATTCATCATTTGATCTTTTCTAATCAAGTCTCTTTGGAAGATTACAAAGGTTGTAAAACACTCTATAAAATCCAATTATCCATGTTGTGATGTGTTGTGAACTCTGCACCAATTGGGCAAAGTTGTCTCCATGATATTAATTTATAGTAGCTTATTATATTATCAATTTTCTATATTATTGGTAGACATATTGAAAGGCCTATTATATATTGGAAAACTAAAATTTTGATTGTAATTTTGTTTAGTGGTATAACCCATCCTTTTTTTCATATTTAAGAAATCATTGCTTAACTTCTAGACCATTCTTTGTATATAATCTAATTTAGATTTTGGGGAGTCAAAACCCTGAGCGACTGTTGCATTGGTGTGAGCTTGATGTTGGTCTTATGAATTAGTATTATTTCATGTTTAATTATTCAATAACCTGTAATCCTGATTTGTTATTTGTTGCACCATGGGAGGCAGAGTGTACAATTGATTTTGTTTGAATATAGGGGTATTTTGATAAGCATGTGAGATGGGATTCAAATATGGTAGTCCATTGTTGAATGTTTTGCCTCCTAAATTTTGAGGATTGAACTATGGATTGAGTTGTTTATTGATATTAATAGCTTCTTGAAATGCCAAAGCTAAAGTATTGGTAGTGGAAGCCCTTTACAAGAACACTATAGTAATGGGATCTAAGGCATTCTAGTATATATCAAGCATCAAATTCATGTTTGATTTATATGTGGCATTAAATTAAGTTTACATCTTTTGTAATCTTGCATTGAAGGCTTAGATTGACTCACCAGGTTCCCTCTTCATGATGGTGAAGAGATGGTATACCAAACCTAGATTAGTTGCTTGTATGAATTGTGCAAGGAACGTATTTTGACACTCATTCCATGAGGTGATATACTTTTCCTAAAAATTGAGATTCCAATTATAAAAATAATCTTTTAGAGAAAATGGAAAATTTTTGCATGTAACATCCTCATGGATGACATTAATTAACCTCAAATCAACCTTGAAAGATTTCTTGTGCTCTTCTATCATCCTCCCATTTGAGGGGGAGAAAGTAGGTTAATACTTTTCTAGATTTTTTGGAAGATCATATTGGTCCCAAAGATGGAAATAATGGATCTGCGTAAGCAAGGTTGAGCCATAAGAGGATTGATAAATGGGATGTTTCTTATAGGGGAAGGTGTCCTAACTTGTTGTATCTCAAGGATGATAGGTATGGGCCTAAGCCTCCTAAGATTTGATAATGGTGAAACCAAAAGGCTAGCTTGGACCCTAGACCTTGTTAATCTCCCAAGTGTCTCTAGTATAACTCTATGTAGTGCCTAACCTCTACTATTAATAAAACACACAAGTGTTCCATCCTTATAGCATCAACTTTCTTATTTAATCAAACTGATGAGGGTTTTAAGCACACCTTAAAAAGTTTGAATGAGGTATCCTCTAACATTTTGGGATCTCTATGGAATAAGATTCAACTCTAGGGCATGAGTTTTAGGTATGTGGTTAAAACAACTAGGTGATGGAATAACAGGTTGAGCTTATGGATTGTTTAACTAGGTTTTTTGGATGGATGTGTGGAACCTAATAGAAATAAAATACTAAGTGAGTTGGATGGGTGGAGATTTATTTTATGGTGGGGTAGATATTAAAAAACTCAAAATAGTAGAGAAGGGTAAGGTAGAAAAGATGGTTTTTTATTCTTGAAAGGTGATTTATAAGACTATTTCTTTGGTGTACAAGTATCTCCAAGACCAGTGTTTGCTTTTGTAACTATTTCACACTTACAAAAAAGCACGATTAGTAGTCTGAGATAGGAGATATAGGATGCTCAATAATCTCAACTAAAGGTTGCTGTCCTTAGGGTTGTTGTTCTATACCCTTATCTAAGAGATTATAGATCAGACCAAAAAGTTGTCTAGGGTATTTATGACTCATGCCTAGATTACTATACCAAAGAGATACATTTGCACACCTCAGATTATCAATTTAACCTATACTAACCACTTAAACTAATGAAATATACCAATCCTTAATTTATATTACACATCTAAGATCAATATTCATTAATTTAAATAATCAGATTCATCTATATCATTTGCACACTTCAGAATTATTGAATTAAAAATAAATAAAATTAAATTTCATTAACATAGAGGAGGAAGAAGAAATAACAAACACAATTGAATGACAATCAATCTCTTGATTTCTTCCTATAAATTGATCTGAAACTTTTATGATCCCTTGAAAAGAGGGTTCTACATGTATATAAAGAACTTGGGGATGGGGGTCCTTCATCCTCCAAGTATATAAAACTTTCATTACATCTTGAATGACTAGATCATAAGTCTTAATTACATGTCATAACTTATAGATACCTCAAACATGCAACCTGTGCATGATGGAAAAATAATTTATTTAATTACAACATGGATGTAACTAAAACTTAAATGTTCATTTGTAATTGTTACATGCAAAATTGTACATAAGTAGTGACTTAGGCTAAATCAGCTCTTGCTTAACACTTTTTAAATTTGTTAACAAAATTATAGTTGTGCTTGTTGTTACAGACATGATGACTAGAGTTATACTTAGGGATACACTCATTTCTTGAAATAGAGTTAAAATTGGAGTTGAAATGTGAGGTGGTATTAATGTAGTTGTTAAGATATAAGGGACTAAAGTTGAAAACAATGTTGTAACTAACATTGTAAGTGGGTTCTTAGGAATATAATTGGAAAGTGGTGATGATGTTACTTTCTTCTTTGCATATAACTCCTGATAATACTTTTAATCATTAGCATGTTGTGCATGAATTAAGTTCATATCAATAATATGAGGTATGGTTACCCTACTTGTTCATTTTATCAACCTTGTATTCTTTGTCTTGGTAGATCAGAAGCCAACCCAAAAGACCTCTACCTCTGTTACCTTCCTCCTTTCTTTGCTCAGTTTTGCTTCAATGTCCTCCAAGCTTAGTCCTTGTAAACTATGTTTAAAACTTTTTGAAACTTGATAAATCATCTAATCAAAAGTAGTCCTAGCTACTAAATTCCCCATGTTATCTTGGAATCCTACTAATTTAATCTCACCCAAAATTTGTGTTGCTTGCTTTTTTTGTTTTGCAAGCTTTTTCATCAAAACTTTGAAAGAAGACACCCAATCTCAGGCCTCCTATGTCCTGAGGACAACTAAATTTAATGCATTAGCTACCTCCAAAGGGGTCATTAGATATAGGTAGTTGAATTCTTTAGTAGGGGTGTATAATACTGAAAAAATTAATTTATTTTCATCTTTTCTAAGAAGCTTAAACAATTTTGTTATTGAATTTACATGTGTAGCTAATTAGACTCTCAAATAATGAATTCTATCCAAAATTTCATATAACCTATGTGCTGCATTTTTTAGATCCTACTCTATATTGGAGGCAACTAGTATCACCTACTAATTCTATATGAGATTTGTCAACTCTTCTTCTAGTTCTTTTTTGGACAACTCTATTCCTCCATGGATGGAATGTACTGTATGGGTATGGGTATCCATATAAAACTTTAGTTCCTGAATGTATGGGGACTAAACCTTCTTCTTGTCCTACCTTTTTGAAAGGGAATAAATTTATTTTCTTTCCTTCAAAATCAATCCTATTCTAGAGCTATCCTTAATCTTTCTTTTCCTAACCCTCTAGATTGAGGTTGGCTTTGTCAAAAAGTGAGCTTACAATTGGAAACTTGGTCATCTTTAGATTGGTCCTCTTAGAAGATGAGGCTCTAAACTCATTGGCCTAGTCTAGAATAGTGAGCTTTGAAGGATCTAATGGTTGGTCTTCCTTTTATGCATTCTCCTTAGGCTCAAGTCTAGGTTTAGTGGAGGCTTTGGGCATCGAGGGCCATATTATGTTGGACCAATTTATGTTCCCAAATTGTGGTATGGGGTGCACAACATATATCATTTTTTTTGGGGCCCTCTTATTTTTTACTACTATTATGGTCTAAACTAGTGTTAAATAAGGTAACAGTGAACCCAATTGGGTAGAGGAGGAAACTATTTGAGTGATGGGTTGGTTGGTGGTTATCACCACATAGCTAGAGATCACAAGAATGGGAGAAAAGGTAACTAGGATGGAAAGAATAATGGTTGAAGGAATAGAGACTTAAGGAGTGGAGACTACAGGGGTAATGTCTAGAGAATTATAAGTCATAATTAGATGAGTAGAGGTGGGGGAAGTGAAAAGAAGACTAGTAGAGAGTGATTCATAGGAATAAAAATGGAGATAACTAGAAAAGGCATGGTAGAATTAACCAACAATGACATTATATAAGAAATTCCTATGGGGGTAGTGAAGAGAGAACCCTTACCTCATTGATCATCATTGAAGGGTGACTTTCATTTTAGTTCTTGCAAGCTCAAGACCTTGGCTTGATGTGACTCTTCATCATCCACCTCTTGATGTGACTCACCTTTCATTAAAGGTTGTGCTTCTTTTCTAGTTACCTCTATGGATGGGGTATGATGTCTCTCCCCTCTTGGTTTCCTTTGATAGCATAGTGTTGTCTTCTTAGATTGTAGAGAATTTACCTATCAGGTAAGAGGATGGAGAGTCATATTGAATGTTAGGGTTGTTAAAGACACCATAATAGGCAACATTTCTTCCTCATCAGAAGAATCTAAGAAATTGATCTCTATCCCTTCCCTACTTATGATGTCTTTTTCTTGTGTCAAAATCCTATGCTAATTCATGTTTGACTCTCCTTAGTTCAATAGTGGATGCTTGAATTGAAGGAGTATGTTCTTATTCTTCATGTGTGGTAATAAGGATTTTTTCTAGTCTTGTTCTTTTTCTCTAATAGCTGGTGTTTCCCACATCAATTTTTCTTGTTCTTTTTGAGATACCATCATAATAAATGGCTATTAGGGATCTTGACCCTGGTTTATTAGCTATTGGTAAGGCCTACCACTCTAAAAGTAGAGGATCTCCATCCTCCTAGTGGTGGGATCCTAAATTTTGATTGACTGAGCATAAATGAAGGGTCAACTTATATCACCCTCAATAAGTCTTTGCTTAAGCTTGATGCCACTACTCTTTATTTTACTTCCTCATCATCCTTGGCATTAAGAAATAAGAGGACATGGTCAAATGGATCATGTTTGTATGGGATGCCTAAGTTAGGGATCTTTTGTTGTACTCTCCCATGGGGGTCCCAATCCTTATGGGGCATGGTGGCCAAAGCATAAGCTCTCCTTGCATTCCCAACTTCTATGAAATGCCTCCTAAAATTATATTTCATCTTCCCAATAGTGATATGGGAGCCATCAAAAGTTATTTTCTTTTTCTTTGTTAGATCTTGATCTATTTCATTCCATATTTGGAAGGCAATTTCTTGTTCAACCCCTTTGTTGAGGATAAACTTAGGGATTTGAAGAGGGTCTAGATTATGACCAATAACCATGATGATAGTATAATCAAGGTAGAACCAATAGTCTCCCAAATTGGCAAGTGTATTGGTAATGTTAGGTGAAATCCTAGCTAGAGTGTGGCCATGAATGGCCATCCAACCCTGAGGGTAGAAGTTTTATGTTATTCTAACAATGTTCCTAACATATGTAAATATGTGGATGAAAGAATAAAAATCACATATTCTATTTTTGATAAAATAAAGTTTGGGAATCCATAGAGCCCAATTATGCCTATAAAATATTCCCATGACTACATTTAGTAGGTATGACATCATATAAAAAATTTCCCCTTATGGCCTCTTATCCTTGTGCAAAATTTATTCATGTAGTTGGGCACTAATGACTTCCCCCAATTCATAGGTACACTCTGAAGTAATGATAAAGTATAGTAGGGGTACCCATTATAGATGCAAGAATTGGATGTTTGGGTGGCTAAAAAGTTGGTTTAATAATTCCATGCTTATGTAAATCCCCATCCTAAATTGGGTGATAGGGATGAGATTCTTAGTATGCTCTTTGACAGTGAATGTCTCACCTAGGAGAAGCCACTTCCCTACTGATTTCTCCAAATTATTTCTTTTCTTCCTAGTGACTATAATATGTAAGTCTAATGTAACATATATAATAGGGAGACTTAAATACCTCATGAATGTATCCTCAGAGATGTATGCCATAACTTTGTTATTGTCAATGTAGTGTAGATAATCACCATCTACAATTCTAACTTCAAAGAGCAGGCCTAGTAACATGTCTATACACAACATGACTTCTTATTTAATGATTACATAGTGAAGGGCCTATCACTTGAATGGAAACAGGTTTGTTGTAAGTTTTTTTCCTTGACTAAGATATCCTATTCTAATATGAATGAACCAATGTTCTCTATGACCTCCCATAGAGATGAGTAATTAACATAGAGGCTATCGAACATAGTTGCATCAAAAAATGTGTCTAAGTATTCAATGGAGTCCTGCATGGAAAACCTAGAGGGTGTTGAAAGTCCCTTGCATGACCTAGATAAATATGTCATTTCTATTGATGAATGCTAGTGAGATTTGAGATTTTGAAAATGGTAGTGTAAAAACTAGATTATCCAAGTTGCAAGTCATTCTGGTCATAACTAGGGATTTTTAAATTGTAGAAGGCTAATTTTGATCGAGCTCTTGAAAATCAAATAAGATGAACTTGGTTTGGGGATAGATGTTATATATTTTTACATTCATTAAGTTTGTTAACCATTAATCACCAATGTCTATGAGCTCATCACCTTCATCAAAATTTGAACTTGGCCACCTAATCCTAGTATACATACCACATAGGATGCTTGCTCATTTAAGGTGTCATGGTGTTTCCCTTTCCTTCTAACATTTATCACTATATGGTTTAGTTGAGGGATTCAAACTTTGCCTTTGAGCATAATAATATGATATGGTGAGCCAAATTTTCATTCAAAAGGCACTGAAGAGCAAAATGCTCTTCAAAGAATTGTTTTCCAAAATAATTTATCTGAAAACTATGAAAGGAATAGTTATCTAAGACTAAGTACTCTTCAAATAAATTGTCATTTGAGAGGAACTTATCACAGAGAAATTTCTCAAATTTTAAACCTTCTAAATGAAAATTTTTAAAGAGAAATTTTTTGAATTGTAAACCTTTTGAATGAAAGCTATCGAAGAGAAAGTTTTTGAATTGTAAACCTTCCTAATGAAAGCTGTTGAAGATAAAGTTTTTAAATATTAAACCTTCTAAATGAAAGTTAACAAAGAGAAATTTTTTAAAGAAAACCTCCTGAATGAAATTTGCCAAAGAGAAATTTTCTGAAGAAAACCTTTTGAAGATTAAGTTGTCGAAGACAAGTCACCATATAGAAATTTCCCAAACATAAATCTGCTGAATGAATTTATCCAAAGAGAAAGTTGTTGATAAAAAAAATTGAAATAAAGTTCCCAAAGGAAATTTCCCAAGGGAAAATTTTTTGAAGACTAAAATGCCAAAGAGAAAGTTGTTGTAGACCAAAATGTCAAAGATTAAGTTGTTGAAGACTAAGTTGTCGAATAGAACAAATGATTCAAAGAAAAGTCCCCAAAATAAAGTTTGTGAATAAATAGTTTCCAAAGACTAAAGTACATGAAAAAAAGTCCTTCGAATGAAAATAATTTGAATAATCCAATCTACATAACTGTCATACATAGCAATTCTTCCCAAATATCCATTAATATATTAGTTTCAATAATTCCTTTTAAATGAAAATAAGTGCATCAAAATGTGATTTAATGTCCAAACTATCAGTATCCTTTAGATAATAAGACACATACACATCCAAATAATATATATGTCATATAAACACAATGGGCGATCCCCAATTATCAAATAACATACAAGGTGGGGTGTGTTGAATACAACAAAATTCATGAAGTCAGAGAATTGATGATATAGACTAGATTATTGGTTATCTCTATTAGCTCACGTCTTGAGATTCATTAACACCTATTTATTATATTTTAGCCTTATTATTGTGCATACCTTATTTCTTATATATATTTTTCATTCTATATGCCTTCCTCCCTAGAGTTTTATTTTATTCTCATACGTTCTCGATTTGACACCTCAAAATTTTCCTCCCCTTACATTGACATTCTTATAGCCACTTAGTTTATGTTGATTGCTTTGTTTCACTATCCATTACATCCTTTGATTTTCTATCCCAGTTTGAACACATGCATTAGATTCATAATGATGATACATATATATGAAGACCAATTTTCTTAGCATGCATTGAGTGGGAAGTTCTAGGTTTCCTGGAGTCCTCTTCTTCTTCTTCTTCTTGATGCCCTTTGGCTTCCTATTTTTATCAAGTGAAACTTGATACTTTCTTGTAGTGTTTACCCCTATGCCTTATTTTCAATTTATATTCTTCTTAAAAACTATAAAAATATAAAACATTATAGCTTATAAAATTAAAAATATTATTTTATCATTGGTTACATGTCTACCTGTGCTAGAGGTTTTTATAACCATAAATATGTAATTATCATGATATTTATTTTTTTGGGTGTTGTACACAAATAAAAGTTACATATGACTATGGATCATTAAAAGTTCATGTGACTATATGGGTAGGACTCTGGGGGGCATGATTACATTGGTGAAATTCTTATGCTAGGAACATATTCATACAATAGAGTATCATGGTGATATTTTTCCTTTTTTCCATTTATCATATTCAGATAATTCACATAGATCATATGTATCTTACTATTACTTAGATATTATGTTTTTTTAATGTGTATCTACTTAAATTGGTTACATTGTGGATGTTGTAGGATTACTTTATTGAAATTCCATGTGTATATTTGTGTGTCCTTATCCATATATGGTCCTCTTTTTTCCATGTATTTTTAATACCTTCCTTAAGTGTTCAATTAATAACTTATTTGGTACTAACCCAAGTGTTATTGATTATAGTATCTTATATTGTTTTACATGATGTTTATTATACACATTATTATAATATGTTTGGTGCCATGACCTATAACATGCATATGTATTTCAGCATATGTTTTTGATGCCTACATTTACGTGGTACCTACCATGCATCTATGTGGGCACACTACTTATGTGTGTTTCTCATTGCTATATTTATTCATACTAGGGGTGCATTTTGTTTATTGGGGAATCTTGGTTATCCTTATCCCTTTATGCCATAGGTGCATGGTACATTTACATTTAGATTTGTATGATATTATATTTCCTATTTATGAGACAATTATACATGAAATTTATACTCCTTATATTTTTATAATAGACATTTATTTTTACACAATATTATCTATCTTATGTGATATGACACTTAGAGAATGACTAGTTGTCTATTTAGCATACCATGGAGCTTTACATGTAATAATTTACAATAATTATATATGTTTTATGAAAATTTGAAATGGAGTCATTTTTATACATTATTATTACACATGCTCCTTTTAACTTTTTTTCTTTTGAGATGAGTGATTTTAAACATAGTTTATTCAATCCCTCACCTCAAAAAGGGGCATATATCAGAGTATTTTTATAATACTCTCCTACTAAGTGAAAGTCAAGAAAAATTTGAGCATGAAAAACTTTTTAAACATTATTAAGCAAAATTTAATTATATAAAAACATTATCTAATTTGTTGATCAATAATTAGGTGGGCATTTCACAAAAATCCCAAAGAAGTGGTACCTATGTCTATCACTTATCAGAAAAATTCAATCACAAAAATCAGAATATGGTGTATTATTTTTACATTACTAAAACATTTGGTTTGATATAAAGAATTTACACTACTTCCTATGATATTTTATTTAAATTCAAATTCAAATTCTATTTCCATTTTTAAAATACAAAATTCAAGTTTCTTATTCTAACATTGACTACCTGTAGAAATTGTCCATTATTTGTAGGTTTGTTGACAATGTTAATATGGATAGAACCTATCTTGAGTAACATTCAATCCCACCATGATTACCTAGGTAGGTGAAGGTTTTGCTTCAATTATTTGTCTTTATATAATTTTATGCACATGTGAATTCACTCATACACACACATCAAAAGAGGGGCATTATGTAGACACCTAATTTTGGTACAAGAGTATTTTCCATATTTTATTTTCAAAATGTTTTCATGCTTTGCACATTTATTTATAATTTCTTATTTATAGGAATTTTTATACTCCAAAATTCCTCTCATTTTATTCCTCAAAACTTCTAAATGCATATGATACTTCTTTAAATATGTCAATTTCTATCCCCAAGCCTAATTACACACATCCCTATGATTCTACTCGAACTATGTGCTATATTTTTTCTTGGGGGTGGATCTTTGCCACCACCAATCCTTCCTTGGGTGGGCTCATTAGGCCCATCGATCCTATCTTTCATAATTTTTTGGATTTATTTTCCTTTTTTCAATCTTTATGTGCTTTTATTTTTGCTTATTATTATTTCCAAAGCTATCCTAAGATTTTATTATGTCCTAGATCAAATTACTTATACCAATTCACCCTAAACCATTTAACATGAAAAAAATAAATAAAAGAGAGTCCAAGAGAGAGAGAGAGAGGGAAGAATCAATTATATACTATTATAATCCATAATTCATGTTAGATCTAGTCATTACCATATCTATTGTCACACTTGCAATAAAGTCATCATTTGTGCACCCTATTAAACTAAAACAAGGTATTTAGTGTGTTGCATGAAGTTTCATTTTCATATATAGGAAGAGGAGTTTCAAAACCCTTTATTGAGATTATAATCAAATTTTAAATAATTATATTCATGTCTGATTCTAGTGTGTGGGATACATATATGTAAATCCCATAAAATTTTTTTGGTTCATAACGTTTTTTGTGAGTAGTTGGAAAGCTAGGTAAAGAATAAGGAAGAATAAAATTTATACATTTTTACGGTCCATCACATTATATAATTACAAATATAGATAGGTATGATATATATTGGCACATATCCATAGAAAAATTTAAAATATAAAAGGATGTACAAGATGTAAATGATGTCACAAGACACAACCATCAATAAACTAGGATATCAATGATCCTCCCAAGGGTATGGATGGCATATGATATCTATGTATGGGATTATTTTGTCCCTACACATTGATATCTCAAAATAGTTACATTCATACATCATCCAAATCCACATTTAAAATTATATTAATCATCAAATTTTGATCATTCCATAATCTTTTTATCCTTTTCAAGTTAAATTGTTATTTTAGCATTTTCCTTTTACATGATTACTTATTTTTAGCCACTATAGAAAATATGAAAGTATTGGTTTACATATTTAAATGGTATTATATCCCCTACACATTAAGTTTTGTATTTTTTTATTGATAAATACTTAAAAGATAAAATTACTTATTAAATTGATTTTGGTCAAATAATTCTCAAATTGTGTGTTTTAACAGAAATGAAGGTGGATTTGGGGTGAAGTGCATATAATTAATCTCCATTTGTCATTATTCAGTGCTCATAGATCATTAGTGGATTTATTTCAATTTAAAAGACCATAATTAGGTGTGAGCAAAGACATGAAGGTGGATTTTGGGCAAAACATACATAATTTATAAATATTTGTAATTATTTCATGTTTTTAGGTCATTATAATTAGAATAATTTTATTCTAGCAATGCCCCAATTATATGTGATCAAATAAGTGAAGGTGGATTTGGGGTGAATTAAACATATGATTAAACATTAAGTATCAATATTTCATGTTCATGTCTCATTATAAAATTGGGTTTTATTGAATAACTCCTTAATTATCTGCATTAATATAAATAAAGGTACATTTTAGGCAAAGAGGACATAATTGAAAACCATTTTTCATTATTTAATGTTAATATTCATATTATTAGGTTAAATTTCACTAAAATATACCCCTATTATGTGTGATCAAATAAATGAAGGTGGATTCAGGGTAAAACATGCATATTGAATACAATTTATCATTATTTTTTGTTTATGATGTTAAGTTTTTTAAATTGGATTGAAGAAGGCCCCTATTTGGTACAAGAGGAGACATGAATGTAAATTTGGAGAGAAAAACATGTAATAGAAAACCATTTATCATTATTCCTTATTAGTATGATTTTTTTAAAATAAACTTTGACTGAACAAGTCACTAGTTATGTGAGATAGGAGAAATGATGTTGGATTTGGGGCAAAGAGAACAATAAAGAACCATTAGTCATTATTCCTTGTTTGGATGACATTATTTTAGAAAATTGATTAAACAAAGCCTAAAATAGATGCGATGGGAGAAATGAAACTAGTTTAAGGTGATCACATATAATTGATCTTCATTTGTCATTATATCATGATTGTATGATGTTACTTGAGAAAATATGAGAAAATAAGGCCCCAATAAAGTATGATAGATGAAATTAAGGTGTATTTAGGGGAAATCACACACAATGAACATAAAATTTTAACTTTATTTCATGTTTTTAAGAGGTTATTTTAAAAAAATTACTAGACAAGGCACCAATTATTTGTGATAGGATAAATGAAGTTGGATTTGGGGAAAATAACACATAATAGATAACCATTTGTCATTATTCCTCATTTGAATGACACTATTTTAGAAATTTTGACCAAGAAAGTTCCTGGATAAGTTCAATTGAAGAAATAAAATTAAATTTGAGGTGAATTGCACATAATTAAGCACCGTTTATCATTATAATGTGATTTTATGCTTTTAATTAATAAATTATGACTGAGTAAAGCTCCAATTTAAGTGTGATAGGATAAATGAAGGTAGATTTGTGGTCTATTCTACATAGTTGTAAAAAAATCATTATTTTGAATGTTTGTAAGTGTTTACCCTAATTATAGTTTTACTCAAAATAATAATAAACCAATTTTAATTTAATATATCTAAACATACATCCATGATAGTATAAAATTGAGATTTATCTAAGAGATTATGTTTGTTAGAGTAGGTTACTCATGTTTACTAGGTTATTTTTGTCTTTTTATTATTATGTATTTATACCACATTGGTTATGATGCTTTTCTCCTTATTTGTACTTGTCTATTTATGCAAGGATTCTCATTTATAATATATATGAAAAGTTTGGATGTAATATATGATATTTGTTATTTTGTTCTGCATATTAATTTGCAACACTTTATTTTATATATCTCTCCTTTTATGATGTTCTTTGTTGTCAACACTTTATATTTTGTGCCTTGGAAAGATAAAGTCATCATTCCTTTCATGGTATCAGAGTTGTAGGTGTTTTATCCATCCATTTGTGAGTTTGTTACTACAAGGGTTTATTTATTTATCAAACTTTATTCTTGGTGGAGTGGAGGTTTTTTGTATAGATCTATGATCTATATTTTTTTGGCCATTGACTAGGCCATATGTATCCTAGGTTGTACCATCATGTATTATTTTGTTAGACCCATGTTTAAGTTTGTTTTGGAAGCTTTTAAGGTAATTTATGCATGTTTATTAATAGTTTTAGGTCATAAATGCATCAAAATCCAAATATGAAAGCATAGGGGAATAGAATTATGAGTTTCATGTCCTCTTAAATTGGTTATAATTTCCCAAGATTAGGATTTATAACTCTTCTATTGAAAAACCTACTCACTAGTCTATAGGTGTATACTTACCACCTGTATGGTTTAATATCACCACAAGTAGTACAAATCTGATTTTTTATATCTAAAACCTAGTACGATTAGCTAAAAATATTATATTTACTTTCATATTAGGAATCATTGTGGAGTAGGCTATATAGCTCATTTGGTAGCTTAAAAATTACTATAGCAATCTATCTTAATCATCTAGAAAGCCATACAGTTTTATGATGGTTTGAGGTCATATAATATATAAATTGAGATATGATTCTTGGAGAGGATAGTATTATTAGTATAATTTGAGCCTATAATAGAAAGTACCAATATGCATCATGATTTACCACCTTTTGGGATGTCAAAACAAGGCTCGATCAACAAGTTTTTATAGATCTTGCAAAGAATCTTTTTGAAGCTCACTTTCACCCATTTTTTACAACCTATACTAGATTCTACTGAAGAAATTGGTGGTAATATTTTTTTGAAGCTTTTGACCAGATTTATGTGCCCTCACTCACATGTATGAATATTTATGGACTATTTTTTTTCTAACTTGAAAATTGGTTTAAAAGTAAACTTTGAAAGTAATTTCTCAAACTAAGCAATTGGTGAAGTGGTAAATCATTTTTTTGTGGACCATTGTCACATGGGAGGTATTGGTGGTCCTTAATTCATTTAATTTTTATGAAATGTTTACTTACTTAACCCATTTTAATGATGGGAAACTTGTAAAATCTATAACTTTTGAATTGTGACTTGAAATCAAGTTCTATTTTTTTCAAAAGTGTGTGTTTCTTGATTCTCCATCCATTGGGGTCATTTATATTATAAAAATCAATCAATTATAACGCACCATTTTTTTTAGGTGAGGATTACACATTTTTGGGGCTTTATTTATTCTTTGTCAATCTTTGAATTAGGAGTTGTTCTTTTGGGGGCAAATCATTCGTTATTCTTTTTGACTTCTTCCTTGTACTTCAATAATAGATCCCCTCAACACCTCAAATTACACTATTTGGAAAATAAAAATGAAGATACACCTTTAGATAAAAGGATTTTGGATAATGGTACTTGCGACCTTCCCAACTTCATAGATGAGGAAGATATTACCTAGATTACATTTGTGCAAGATAAGGCTCTTCGATTAATTTGCCTCACTGTTTTAAACAGCTTGCACATTCATATTATGGATGCCACATTACCAAAGGAAGATTGGGATGATATTATAACCTTATTTGAGGAGGATATTGATATTTTTGGGTTTTTATAAACCCTTTATTACTCCACCTCTTATTCCACTTCCTTCTCTTCCTATTAGTGATGATTTATCTTTTGACAGTGATATGGATGATGCTTCTCCATCTCCTTATCCACCTATCAATGAAGTTTTATATTATTATGATGTACTCTCTCCTATACTATATTTTCTTATGATGACACATTCATAATGGACATTTCTCTTATTTTTATTGAGCCACCTCTATGGGATGATTTTTTACTAGATTTTAGACATCTATTTGTAGAACATACCTTTTGTTCCTATGAAGGATTTTGAACCACCATAGATTATCACTTCAGATGAATCTATTGGTTCTAGTGAGAGTAAAATTATGAATAATTACACTTCAGTTCCTATGAACATTATTTTATTGAATGTTTCATGTATTCTTTTGATCGGTTCACTTTTGTGGCATTACGTCCAGTTCTTGTGCATGATCTTGCCAAAACTATACCTCACTTCATTCATCTTCAATTATAGAATGGGTATACTTCCAATACACTATCTATATTATTCATTTGGCAAAAGGAAGAAACATTGTTTGATGCGAATGGAGATTCTATAGTCTTATAATTGAGGATCTTGACATCAACACTAGTCATCTTGTGAGCCTAACTTAGAGTATCAATAGATTTAGTATCAATTATAGTTTCCCTAAGATGGATTACAAATGAAATCCTTCCTTCCTTATTTTACATCATTTTTTTTTTGGAGGGGAGATTTTTTTCCTATGGGTTTTTTCTCTTTCACCACTTTATGGATATATTATACATGAGTACGTGATAATACCTTGTTGTCAATTCTCATACTATGGACATGCCACTTTTTTTTTTGTTATTTTTAGACCTTATCTTGATGGGGTGTGTTAGAGTAGGTTACTCATTCTCACTAGGTGTGTTTTGTATTTTTCCTATTCTTAATTTGTCCCACATTGGTTAGGATACTTTGCTCCTTGTTTTTACTTGCCTATAAATGCAAGGCTTATCAATTGTAATATATATAATAAGATTATATGTAATAAATTATATTTGATCCTTTATTATACATATTATTTTGATACCCTTTATTTTACAAATATCTCCTTTTATGATTTTCTTTGTTGTCAACACCTGAGATTTTGTGGCTTCGAACGATCTAGTCATCATGTGTTTCATAGTAATATGTCTAAGTACAACAAATTAAACTAATTTATGCAATGTCAATATGAAAGTTTAAGGAATTATCACACCATATTACTATTATATAAGTCTATACCTATATAATGACTATGAAAACTAAATACATTCTATTCCCAAAAATTTGGACTCAACAACCTCTCATGGGTAGACATGTGTTTTTCTTAGGTTTGTCCTAAAAAAAAATGACCTAGTTAGAATCATAATTGCTATTTTTTTCTCTATACCATATATTTTATCTTTTATAAGAATGCCAAACCTAAATATTCTATCATTTATGAGCTAACTATTTTATAATGTTCAAGTACCTTCGATTCACATTTTTTTCAAGAAGAATGGGAAGAATTTTTGTTCTTCCTCTTTGACCTAGTTGGGCACTCAAAAAATAAATAAAGAGTTATTTATTTAGTAACCACCAAAGCATTGTTTTAAACTACATATCATACACACTCAGAATTAGACATACACATAGTTTTGTAAGTGTATGGATGAAATATCTTGAATGAGGTTTTTTAACATCCTCTTCCTTATAAGCGATAGTGCAATTATATACAAACTAGTACCCTCTTTTGGCATAAGATTAATGATGAAAGATAAATAATAATAAATAAATCACAACTATGTAAAATATGACTCAATAAAGCTCAATTTAAAGTAGGAATAATGATGTTTGATGCTTGGATCTAGGCTTGACATTGGATATTCATAATTTCTATATGAATTTTCTATATCCTCCTTTTATAAAAGGTTTAGAATGAATTGTATAAATAATATGATCTAGGATAAGATACATGCATTAACCAACTTTTTAAATGATAAGGGGAAAGGTTTAAAGTGCACAATCACTAGAAATAATAAAAAATATCCACAAGGCTAAAATGGACATGCATGTGCAAGGCATGTCTACCCTAGATGAACATACATAGGTCATGGATCTATCCAAGATATGAGATAGTCTTAGTTACCAATGAGGAATATGATAATATGTGATATATAGTTTAAGGATGCTAATAGATAATTTTTTATAAGTGTTATATTGTGTTTTGTAGGCTCAAGTGCTAAATAGAAACATGAGTGAACATGAAATGTCCCAAGACACATGACAATGTGTGTGTGTGTGTGTGTGTGTGTGTGTGTGTGTGTGTGTGTGTGTGTGTGTGTGTGTGTGTGTGTGTGTGTGTGTGTGTGTGTGTGTGTGATTTCCAAATAGTATAAATTATCGATAATACATTGGTAATAAGTCTTTTGTGCTAATTTAAGTGTCTACATAATTCCCCTCTCCCGTATTTTGATGTGGGTATATGACTATGAGTGAAATCATGTGTGCATAAAAGTATAAATGTAAATAATTTTAAACACACACCTCAACATAATATGGAATAAAAAAGGATTTTTTGACACACACTCAAGTACATACTCCATTTTCTTGGGATTTTGATGTACTTATAACAAGTACCAATTGCTAAAAGTAATCAATGCCCATAATATATATTTGAAGTGTGAATTTTAAATTTCAAATTTTTTATTTTTAAAAGAAAGAAAAAAAATGAATATGAATTATTTGTATTTGATCCAAATTATACAAAAACCACTTCTATGATTATATTTTTAATAGGTGTTGAAATATAGCCAACATTTATCTAGGAGTCACTAAAACCCAATTTCACTAACATAGAAAAATGTCATGATCATATGACATTGATGAATATATTTCAGATATCATAATTGAATATACCTCAAGATAAGTATGATGATGTTCATGGGTAAGACCATATGCCCCAAATGTATGAGAACTCAATATTATACAAATATGGAAATAAATGTACCATGAGTGATGAACTATCATGTGCCATGGTATGTGTAAAATCTATAGTTTAATTTAAAAATGTAGACCTATAAGTGAAATGGGTATAATAGACTCAATATTAAAGATATGTCAATAAGAAACATGCATGGGTACAATTCCCCAATAGACAAATATGATATAAGATATGAACCATGGATAACATTCCCCCATTGGGTGAGGATATATGATATAATAAAATATGGTTACCATATCCCGTTTAGTAAAGTAGATGTATATATGTGATCACAAAGTAAAAAGTGAGATTATAGTGCCCCAATAGGAAAAAATAGGATTGATAAGGAAAAAATGTGTGTACACTGCCACCATAGGAAAATATATGATTATGTATGAATTCATTTATTTTTTATTTTTTAATAATAAATATAAATGAATAATAAAATAATAACATAAAAATTTAGATAAATGGACGTGAAAAGGATAGAGGAGAAAGGCTCATAAACCATAAGAATAAGATGAGGATGATTCTAATAAACCTATTTCATTTTATGATTTAAGGTCCTAAAAAAATATGCTGTCATCTTCAAGAATCCAAAAAGTGATAGGAATAGGATCCATAATCAAATGGTCAAGTCCGATGAAACATAGAAAGAAACATGAAAAATCATCTTAGAATAATATTGATGAAAATATAAATCAAGGACTAATGTGAAATTTAAAAGTTAAAGAATATCATCAATTGGTAAAAAGAAGCCACATTTAAGGCATGACATATAGAAGAATAAATCTATGTAAAAACCTATGATACATAAAGGTGTATTGATGAGGCCCAAATATTAATCATATAAATATGTATGGTATGATACCAAGGTGTGGTATATAGATAAATATCAATCCCAAGGAAATTTCTATAAAATGTACTCATCCATGTAATAGTGATATGACCATAAAAACATGTAAATATCCATGTATACAATAAAGATGGGTATACTCTTTGTAAAGGAAATTTAAAGATGCATGATATATGTAAATTGGCAAAATATATTAATTAAAGAAAACCTAGTAATAATTTCATCATGTAATCATCGCTAGTGTATATAAACGTCCCCCCAATAAAGGAGTCATGAAATGAGTCCATAACCATATACAACCTAAATATTATGTATTTTACCTATTAAATTATACCATTAGAATCACACATTGATACATAAATGTAGAAAAACCTCTAAGATAGGTACAATACGAATGATATGCATATTATGACTAAGATAAAATAAAATTACATTTATTTTATTTTTGTCTTTTATGAAAGTTTTTGTATTTTTCATATTTTTTGTATATTTTTGCATTTTCACATTTTTGTATTGTTTTTTTTATTTTGATATAACATACACACAAGAAGATATGTATGATTATGTGTCAATTAATTTTTAGATGCATTTATGTTCTATGTATACCATCATAGTCAATAACATACATAAATGATAGACTAAGTGTTAAAAATAACATGCAATAAGAAAAACAATGCTAGATCATGAATAAGAGGATCACCAAAAATGATGAATCATAAAATTGATGCTTACTTAAAAAATGTAATATTTTAAATTCCAAATATGTCATATATATTATAAGTCTAAATATATGATAAAACTCTTAATAAGATGACTAAGTGAACTAAATCAAAGAAAAAAAAGCAATAAAAATATAGTACAAAAAAATTACTAAGATGTATATATTGAATCCCATGGTGTGAAAAATCAAATTTACCTACTATTAATCTAGTTTATAATACTAGGATCTAAACTATAATATCATGATGAATCACTCAATATAACTAAAAAATGCTCACAATATGTGTGATAGTTCTCAATATTTGTATGATTATTATGCATATAGTATCATGTAGGAGTTATCCAATGTTGAATTGGAAGAGATCATGATAAAATGATTGATCTATATGACAAATCAACCTTAGGATGTAAATATCACAATGTTATATGTCTTGGAGGTACAATTCTATGAATCAAAGGTTGAGAAACTCTCATAATAGTTGATGATGTTTTAGGTTCAAATATGATAGATGCATATGATGATTATCCAAATATAGAAAACAGGACCACATAAGGTAAATGATCTTCACCTTTTTAGGTGTACTAAGTGGTTGATGAATAGGTCTCTAAAAATGTGAGATATGAATAGTATTTATGTAGGAGCATCAACTCATCATTGTACATTTTGTAAATTAAAGATCATGTAAGTCAATACACCTCCACTTTGAAGGAAAAATGCACTCCAAAGCTATATGAGGACTTATAAGCATTTTAAAAGTGTCTTGTGAGTTTATAAAGGTATGTAAACATGTATGAGACCTTATAGAATAAAATTCATATGTTTGCCGTAAAAGGAGTCATATGAAGGGTTTAAGTTCCTTAAAAGGTCATTATAAGTATTCATAAGATCAATTTAAATGTAATTTCAATTTAAAAGAGTCAAAAGTAACATGTAAATGGTGGATAAGATCTATTATAGGCATGGAGGATATATATGCAAGTGGATATAAACTTTTAGCAAATTTTGTGGAGAAAACAATGTTGATTATCAAGAAAAAAAATTGTTAAATGAAGATAAACCCATCCTACATAAATATAGGAACTGATTGGAACATGGAAGAGAACGATAGAATACTCCAAGGATTTTATAAAATCATGATAATATACTGAGAAAGGAAATAAGAGTTATAAGAGTGGTGGAGGAGACTTGGTAGAAGTAAAGGAAGACCATTAGGTTTATGTGTGTGCATGATAGTCTATAGGATTATATGCATAATTTGAAAATATTTGAATAAAAGAGAGTGGGTTTTGACATTGAAATGTTTTCATATGTTCCTTTTGGGATTCTATACAAATTTAATTGTTTTATGTGTTCTCACTTGTATTTTAACCCCTTTAGGAGATTCATATCTCTCCTCATCCAAGTGACACAATGGAAACATCTCTCTTTCAATGGGTGACAATTTTGTTGAGATGAATCTCTAGAAGGGCTAGTTCCCTTGATGCAATATTTGAAGAAATTTCTTGACTATTAACCTTAGATGAAGAGAGTGAAGGAATAAAACTAATAAATCTAAAAATTTTGATGCACCAATAGTGTAATTCCTCCTATTGACTGAAATTTTACCACTTAGATTCAAACAAGACTTTTTTTTCCATAAAACTCACAATTCAAGTTGCATTGTCACATCAATGTTTCATAATTTAGGTCTAAAAGTTATTTTTATGATTAATAGGGTAATTAAGGATTATTTTATATGATAAATTCATGAACCACTTCTAAGACACCTATACACTTGAAGAAAACACTAACAAAGACATTTAACAATCACTCTTTTGCACACTTGGTGAACAATCAAAGATAACATGCTAGAAAAGATATTCTTCTACTCGACAAGACCTACAAGATTTCACTAAAACTCAATTGAATAGAATGTGAGTAGGAAAAATCACTTGTTTATTTCTTCAAGATTCATTCAAGTACAAATTTGGCTAGGGTTTCACCATTAACCAATAGAGGCTACTCAAAAGAGCCAAAAGAGTCAATATTTATAGCCTTTGAGAGAAGATCAAGGTAAGGGAAGTCCAAAAGTAACTTTGAAACTTGTAAATATAAAAAAATGGATTAAATTTTTAATTATAAATATTCATGAGGTGAACCATGCAATTTCAAGAGGTCTAATTGTCCATACAAGTCATGAAACCTATGAAAAGTGTCACAAAATTCCTTATCCTGGCTCAAAAAACTACCTTCATCATTTGGATCTTATTGAACATCCCAAAAATAACTATGGATAGGTTTTATGATTTTTATAATATTTAAGTCCTTAAATAATTAAATTCCATGCATTGGTGTTAGTCCTACTCATTTGAAAACTCCTGGGAAGAAGCAATCATTGCCTATAGTCTAGAAACTCCTCTTTTCTATCATCCCTCACACATGGCCTCAAAATTGGCTTCATTTTCACATTAAAATACATGGGAGGGATTTAATTAAACTTTTCAAAGATATCCATGGCATTGGAATACTTAGGTACACCTTAAAAAGGCTCACACTTGGAGTTTTCACCCTTCTCACCCTTGTGTTCACTATGCCAGTTTTGACTAGCTAAAAGGAAGGTAATTTTTAGAATACTTAAAAGATTTTTCCTGTAATAAAATTGAAATATTGAGTTATTATAATTCCTAATATTCCACCCAAACTTTATTTCACTTTCCAAATCCTCTTGTAGCCTACAAAACACAAAAAATGGTGAGAAAAACCCTATTTTTCATGTTGTCTGTACAATTCCATAAAACTCATTTGCATGGGGGGTGGTGGGATCTTGAGGGAGTCTTATCCATATTAAAATATCTTTCCTTTCCAAACTATGTCTTTATATTATATTTCCAAACTCATTTTTTCCATCGAGTTCATTTAAGGGTTTTACAAGGGTTTTGGATAATTTTATGCTCTTAACCATTGTTAATAAAAATTGCATGTTCAAGTTCCAAACAAATGACACAAATTGGTTTTAAAATATCTTATATAACTCCTTTTAACTCTTTTTTCTCCCATGTAGATCCTTGAAGGAGATGTGAGCTCAAAAAGTTGCCCTATCGAGCTTGCTTTTCCAAATTTACATAAGGGTGAGTGGTTTTGAGCTCAAATATGGATCTAATGATAACTTATATGCATTAAAAAATATCTCACAGCTGTATTTTGTCCTCAAAATCATACCTCAATCATCTAGATATTCTACCAATATTTAGAAGTGGAAATGGACTGCCATTCGGCATTAGGCCTCCTCAAAGCCTAATAGATTTAGCATGCACCCTGTTGGTTTGAATAGATTGGACTAGTATATCATTATTGGAATGATTTATAATTTTTATTTATGTTATATTTAATCTTATTAAACCATATCATAACTTAAAAACACCTACTTCTTCCTTTTCTCTCATCCATCAATTATACCTAGTTGAAACTTGCCTAGTTGACATGTGTGCAAGGGGAATTTGGGTTATATTGAGGGTTCTAGGATTGATATATGAATTATTATCCTTATTTAAATTATATACACCTCATAAAATGTTTCAATTAAGTTTAAAAAGCTCCTTCTTGAGTTCTTTGCTCATTTTGACCTCAAAAGCTCATTTTGAGAAAAGTTTGATTTTCCTAGACTAGCTGACCTCTAAGACAAAATAGAGAGGTATATCCCTCATACCCATAGAAAATTTATTATTTTTTTATATATTACAAGTCCCAATGACCATTTTTACTATAGTGTTTCCTCTGATTCCATGTTTTGGGTGCCTAACCATGTCCATTTCCCCAAAAAAGGGCTTAAAAGGCCCATTTTCCTGCTTTTTTCTCAAACTCACTTAGGATTCACTCTTCCAAGACAAAACCATGCTTATATTCTGTATAAAAATTATCCCCACCTTCATTTTATTCTCATGGATGTTTTAAAACCATCTAAACACTTTTACTATATGGACTCTTCATATTTTCTCACTAGGCAAAGCGGTGTCCTAGCCATCTGTACGGATTATTGTCCATTTGCTAAGTGGGAAAAGCATCTGAGCATTCTAGTGAGTTATGGATTTTTTTTATGACACATAATATACCATAATGGATCATTTTTTATCCATTTCAACTTTTATTTCACCTCTATATAGTCTATGTCTCATTTACCCTTGCTATATTGAACCCTATTATGATTGTTACAAGAGCTTGGGACCTTGATAAACTCTTATTTCCCATTTGGAAAGTTTCATAACACAAATAAAATATAATTTGATGTGTTAATTCACTATTTTACCAATTTTTAACTCCATTCACCATGGTAATGCACCTTTTAACCCTAAAACTAAGTCCCTACCTGACTGGACCGAGACACTTTTCTCTTGGTCTGTTGTAAGTTAAAATGCACCTATCTAAAGCCTAGGCTCTGATGTGGAAATATATTTGGACCCAAATTGAATTTATACTCAATAATTTAACCCATTTTCCTTATTGAAACCTTAAAAACACCATTTTTCATCAAGTTTTGGATCACTATTTAGGTTGAGGTGCCCTATCTACAACCCTACCTGTAGGTGTATACAAGGGTCTTGTTCATTTAGTCATGATGCCAATAAGCTCCTTGAAACATCCCCTAAGGTTAAATAATGAGTATGTTTCATTTTCACTCACCTATATTCCCCATTAGAACTCAAACTGTGATTTTCCTTGGACTGAGCTATTCTCTTTAAGACCCTATTATAGGTCATCATCTTCCATTCTTGAGGGGTATCAGAGCATGTTTTAGGTATTATAAACAAAGAATAAACCTCACTTAATATTTCAATACAAATCCATAAATTTTATTGCTTCACTTCACATCTCAATCCCTGCTAATGGATTTACAAGTACCTATCTCACAAATTTAGTCATCCCTGCCTATAGGACTAAGAAACCCTACATTTATTGACCCCTATAGGTTCTCCTAGGTTTGAAAGACAATCACTTTTGATTATAAAGATGTTTAGGACCCTGATAAAGCTTCCAATCATCCTTTGGAACCATGAACATAACCTAACATTCATATATGTAATAAAGAACCTCTTTCAAGCTTGAAACTCCATGCTGGTTGTAGATGCATCTTTTCAAGGCAGTGTAAGGATAGGGTAGTCATAGGGATTGCAAGGGAACCTTCCAATCTTTTTTTGTCTTATTACAAACCATTTGACCTCATATCATTTGTTAAAAAACATTAGTCACAACCATTTTATTAATGTTTATCTTTAGGGTGAGAAAAGGATCATTTACATCTATAGGCTTGTAAACATCATTGAAGTGCTTTAGTGTGTTTTGGAGCATGTTTGAGGTCTCAAACAATAGACTTTCCCTCATTTTCTAACCTCCATTCTTGGCATACATATAGTTCATGCTAGGAGATACCAATTTAAATTATTTATATGTCTTATAACATCTTGAAATCATGTTATAGAAGATTCACCAAAAACCCCTGGAGCTTTATTTTTCTCTTTTAGGGATTTAATCCCAAACTCAATCTTTTGATCTTCAAATTGATTCCATGCCTCATTTTGCCTTATAGAAACTTTACATAGGTTTTTCAAATAGTTATTACTACCTAAAAACCTCAAATAGGTGTTGCATTTCTTTATCCCTTCTGTACAACACTTTAACCCCTATTTAACCACCTCTAGGTGGATGTTTTGGGAAGCAAACAGTGGACTAGGTGTGAACAACTAGAAACCATGAATGCAAATAAACCTCAAACTCTTTCCATTAGCAATTTCAATGAATATTTGTCAATTTTGATAGATTGGAACATATATCCACTTCTCATACATCAACATGCCATCATCAGGGGCCTGTAGGTGAATTGTTTGGGAAACTTAGGCAGGCAAAGTATGAAATATGGCAAAATGTGATGTTGAATAGCTTCAAAATAATTTAAAATGTATTATCATTCTCAAAATACATGATATTAATCAATAAACACCTTTGAACCAGCTACAAAACACCTTTTTCAACTTGAAAACACGTGTATACATGTGAAAAGAGTAGACAGAGGCATCAAGTGACTATTTAGCATGGCATATGAGCATATGGTCAAACCTACACCTCCTTAAGCATAAAAAATTAATTAATTAAAATATTAAAGTCTTGGATATGACAATAAACATATATTACCACTTCATAAATAGGATGGAAAAGATTATGCATGAGACTGCAATTAAAAGTGTGCAAAGAGTTGACAATGGAGGGAAACAAACTTGGGAACAAATCAAGAGGTAAGATGGTGAAACCCAAAGATTAAAAGAGGTGGTAAAATGACCCAAATTATTATGGAACAACATTTCCTAGTTTAATGAGACACCTATAGGAGAACACACTCAACGAACTTGGAGCACTTCAGCTGGAATTACACCTGGTAACACCCTCTTGTAACATGAACTAAATTACTCATAAAAACATTATGAAACTTAAAACTAAGAATTTTTACCATATGATAATTAATTAAACATTATATAGAGCCAACATCACCAGCTAATTTGTATATATTTGTTAGAAAAGGAGCAAAACCTATAGGGTGCATGAAACAACTAGTAAAACAACACAATCAACTTGTTAGTGATGGTTCATTAAGCACAATTGATAATTTATCAAGTTAATTATATTTAAATTAAGGTATTTTATTTTAAAACAACCCCACAAAATCATCCACCCTAAAAGTACCTATGTTTTCCAACCAAGCAAAAATTGGAAGGTCACTTCAGCGTGTCTAAGAAACCCAAAAATGAGCAGAATGGTTTTTTCTATAAAATGGCACTTATAGATGAAATTAAGCATGTATATGAGTGTGTCTAATATTAATAGGCATCTCAATATATTATTTCATGTGGAACACTTCCCAAGAAGGTTGTACAAGTGCCATATGCTCTCTTTTTTAGTTATTTTTATAATTTCAGTTAGGGAACCTATGATATTATGATGTTTCTAACATAAATGACATGTAATATGACCTATTTATTATTATAAATTAAAATATTACATTTTTCACCTTGGTAAAAGTACCACTTACATTTATGACCTTTAAAACCCACTAAAATGACTAAAATTGATAAATTGACTAATGTAACTAATACCAAGGCTAAAATTCCATTTAATAACATAAAATGACATATAATTCTCCAAATTAAAATATATTTAGACCCATATATCATCTAAGAAAAAAATTACCTATAGGGGTCCAAGTTTGACCTAAAATTCAAACTTAGTCAACAAAATGGTGACTCATAGGGGTACTATGCCTACTATACTAATGACCAGTAGCCTTATCCTATCAAGGGCCAATGGATTCAATGGATTCTTGAAGACAAATATCAAGTAATTTCCTAAAATACACAAAAAACAAACACAAAACACCAAACCAACACAAGACAAAGCAAGACACCAAACCAACTCACACATGTGCACAAACACTTAGGGAACACAAGGAAACCATAAATTATGTACAAGGAAATATGAGAACCCTAGTAGTAATTCCTGATATATATCCCATTTAATGGGATATGAATCTCCTCTCCATACAACTTTGAGAGTTATAAGGTATTGTGTTACTTGCATTAGGTGATAACATAAGAGCCACTCCATAAAACATTAAACTTTATGTGTCTTTCAAGCTTAGACCTATCTTCATCCCACTTTAGTACAATGTATCCCTATTTGAAACTCCTTTGCATGGCCTTTTTTTCAAAGTATCTCTTGGTTTGATCTTGGTGAGATCTCATGGTTTGCATGGCTTGATCTCTTGTCTCTTCAAGCTCTATCAACTCACATAACCTAACTTCCATAATTTCATTTTCCATCATTTTTAGCTGATAAGTGAGATCCAAGGGTGGTAACTCAATTTAAATAGGTATTCTAGCCTCTCTACCATAAAAAAGTGTGTATGGTGAGTTTCCAATGGCTTTTTTTGGGGTGATCCTATCAGCCCAAAGATTTATCTTCAACTTGGAATGCCAAGTCCTTTGATTCTCCTCCATTATTCTCTTTATGATCTTGATTAGACTCTTGTTGGTGGACTTATATAATCCATTCCCTTGTGGATAAAAGTTACAATAGGTACTAAGATAGATGCCATGTTTCAAGGCCCATTCACTTGATTTCATCTCAAGGAAAGCTACTATATTATTTGAAATTATTGTTGAAGGAGCTCCAAACCTTGTCACTATGACTTCATATAAGTCTATAACTAATCTTTCATTTGTTTTCTTAAGATAAATATCCTCTACCCACCTTGTAAATTAATCTATACCAATCAACACCTACTTATGACTAGCATTAGAAGGTGGATTAATTAGGCTTATAAAATCTAAACCCTATTACATAAAGGGTTGATCAACCTAAATTGGATGAAGAGGAAAGGTAGAAATATTTTGTTTACCATCAAAAATAACACACTTTTGACACTTCCTTACCCAATCATGGGTGTCTTTGAACAAGCTAGGCCAAAAGTATCCATCTATCATAATTCTAGCAACTATGGTTCTTGGAGAAAAGTGACCACCATCTAATCCATCATGAAAATCAAATAATATTTTCTCAATTTGATAAAATTCAACACACCTGTGAATTATTTTCTAAACATAACTCCATCAACAAGTAAATAAGGAATGGATTACAATCTAAAGTACCTTCTTCTAGCTCTATCAAGGCCTTGTAGACACTCACCAGTTTGGAGAAAATGGATCATATCTTGTGTCCAACTCTTCATTGATGAAGATGCAACCATCATAGGTTCATCATTAAGTTCTAAAAAAAAAAACCATTTTGTTCCTTCAAATCTAAGGCAAGATGCTCACCTAACCCTTTCCCTATGACTAACTTGGTTGTCTTGATTTCTACATCATACTCCATCACTTTTGTGATCCAAACAACCATTTTCTCATTAAAATATCTACTCAAAAGGAATTATTTGACACTAATATGAGGTACCAATCTGTGAATATTTTTCCTAGATAACATATGCCTAAACTTCTTTAGACTTATAACAACTGAAAGTACTTTCTTTTCAACATAGGTGTATCTTACCTCATGGCCCTCCAAACCTTGATTGAAGAAGGAAATAAGCTACTCCAAGTTCTCTTAATTATATTAAGTAATCATCATAAAAATTACCTCATCATTTCCAAATTTATACAATTTTAAGTCCTTTGAGAAATTAGGACTTGCAAGAGTTGGAGCTTGAGCAATAGCTTGTTTAATCTCTTCAAAACTTTCCTTCATTACTCTAGTCTAAGTGAAAACTTCATCCTTCCTTAGCATATATGTTAGAGGCTTGAATAAATTATAAAAATCAAGGATGAATCTCCTTATGAAATTAATTTTTCCAAAGAAACTTTGTAAACCTTTCTTGTGTTTGGGTAAAGCCAATGCCAAAATTTCACTCGCCCTTTTAGGATCTATGGACAAGCCATTCTTTGAGACAATGTGTCCAAAAATTTTGCCTTCATGGATAGAAAACACACACTTCTTTGGGTTAAGAGAGATTCTAAACTCTCTACATCTCTCAAAAATTTGGCTAAGGTGATTCAAGTGATCCCTCACATTCTTAGAAAAAATTGTGACATCATCAAGATACACCAACACAATATCATTTATTAGTCCTTAAAATTCCATATCCATTTCATATTAAAAAGTATCTCCAGAATTAGACAATAAAAAATGCATTTTCCTATAATAATATGTACCCAATTTAGTAGTAAAGGTTGTATTATATTGATCACTTTATTTCACCAAAATTTAATTATACGTGGAATACCCATCAAGGAGACAAAACCTTTCACTACCTATCACAACTTACAAAATTTGTTCCATGTAGGGAAGAGGATAATTTTACTTCAATAAAACTCTATTCAAGTCCCTAAAATTAATACAAAACATGATTTATCCATTCTTCTTCCTAACAGGGACTAAGTTTGCCAACCAAAATGAATGCTTAATAAGAAAGATGAGTTTGGACTCAATCAACTTAATAAGATCTTTCTTCATAAGAGGTTGAATCTTAGGATTGATTCGCCTTTGTCTTTGCTTGATTGGCTTAGCATTATCATATATATCTATGGTATGTTTAGCTAAGTTTGGATTAAATCTCTTTAAATCACTATATTCCCATGCAAAGACATTAGAAAACACTTTGCATAACTCAATGAAAGCATGTTTCTCTTCACTAGTACATACCTTCCCAAGTGCAAGTAAATTATCCTTGAAGATTTATATTTTCTCATATCTTTATTCAACTGGTCATCATCATTGAAAATACTCTCGAGTGTGACTAGGCCTTTGGGTAGCTTGTTTGACTTCAATTGCAAAATCTACCCTCCATATTGTTCTTGTAGTTTGTATTGATTTTTGGAATTAAACTTAGGCTCTTCTTGTATAAAAATTTCTATTTTTTTTTTCATTATCAAACACTTTCCAATTAGTGGCATTATCTGGTATGGAGGGCCTTACAATCACTTTGAGATGTGGTTGGTTCTTATCCTCTCCTATCCCCTTTGGAATATCAAATTGAGCTCCAATTGCTACAAACATATCAACATGTTTTTTGTCTTCTCTTGGGATAGATGTTATTTTTAAATCTTTTAAATCCTCCAAAATATCCCACACTCTATGGTTATAAGACTTGAGTAAAGATTTCTTGGTCACATTTTGGCCTCTTACCTGATTTGCAATCAACTTGCTATCACCATACACTTGTAACTCCTTCACACCTCTTTTCCTAGCCCACTCAAGGCCATGAATGTGGGCCTCATATTCTACCACATTATAATTACAAGATAATTTAAATATGAAAGTGGAATATTACCTTTCCTTTGAAGGAGAAACTAACATAGCTCCACCAGCTACCCCAATTTTGCTTCTTGATCATCAAAGAAAATCTGCCATAAACCATCCATGTCTTCACTTGGCTTCATCAAATTTGGCATGAAAGAGTCCTCCTCATGCATAAAATAAATTCAAATACTAGCTTCCTCCATGAATTTTCAAGGATCATGCTCATAATGTTCATCTCCCCATTCATCTAAGTATAAATCAAAAACTCCTTCAAGATAAGATGTTGGAGATTGATATATGTGAAGTTCCTCCTCATCAATAATGGCATAATTGAAATTTTCCACTTTAGGCATATAAGGCTCTAGTTTATTTTAATGGATAGGATCTGATTCAATTTTCATCTTAGTAACATAATTTATCCTAAAAACCATATAGGATCAATTGGCTGCCAAGTATCCACCTATCTTAGAAGTATTTTCTCTTGACAAGCAAAGGGCAAAGTATGGAGGTAAATATAACAAAACCACATCATGAGGAATATAAAAAGTGGGACAAGCATGTAAAATCATATTCAAATCCTTGACCACTCCTAAGGTCTTTTCTGATGATCCATCCAATTATAAAACCCCTTTAGCCATTGGCTCATATTTGAGGCTTAGTTTATCCACTATACACTTGGGCATAACTAAAGTGATAGCCCCACTATCTATGATGAAATTATGAAATAAGGAATGAAAAATTATTATAGATATGTATAAATTATTATTTTTATCAATCTTATTTACTTTTCTATCAATGGGCTAAGTCCCATTCACCAAGACAATGTTCTCATTCCTAGCTGATCTAACTTGCTTACCAAGTCCTTGCAATTATTTTTTAAGCATGTCCTTTTTCCCAAGTATTTTTAGTGAATCCCAGAGTGAAATATTCATATGTAAATTATTCATCTGGTCCACAACATTGATATAAGGATTGTTCACCTTGGAAGGTTCTTTGGAAGCACTAGTACTTTGTGGTGTAGCTTGTAGAAGTGGATATGTAGGAATAAGCATTATATTCTAAATTTTTTGATTTTATTGAAATTTAAGAGATATATTAGACCCAACCACCATTTGGGATGTTTTAATAGTCAAAATAGGTCCTTTATTATCCCCTTTTGTCTCTTCAAAATCTCTCTTTTTAGACCTAGTGTTAGAAGCCACACTAGTATTCACATTACTTGAATTCCCCAAATGATTGATGGCACAAAAATCTCCCTCCAAATGATTTATGAGATAGAATCAGATTGTGTTTTTCCATTCTCCACTCCAAATTATATTCCACCTTATATTGACCCTTCAAAATTTGAAACTTGAGATGTTTGATTACCTTGCATAGTCATGGGTTGATTATGCATCTCATTGGCATAAGCAACTTGGTCTTGACTTTGGTCATAGGAGGGATAACCTGTTTATTCCTAAATAATGTTGTTTTTAGTGGGAACAAGGACTTTTTAAGATGATTTATCATTAGGATTGTAAATTTGGTAAGGTCTAGCTTGGGTGATTTGACCTTGTCCTTGAACATTACCTTTGAAAGGAGGCCTATTGGTTTACCCAAACTGATTGTAGGACTGGTATGGCCTATAAATTTAAGATTGTTGCATTTTAATATAAACCAATTCATTGGTAACACTTTGGATAAAAATATTGACTTCATGGATCTCATTATTTGGGACAATGGTAGACTTTTCATGACTAGGCAAAGGAGCCAAGGTAGGTAATGTAACTTGACTAGGAGGTTGCAAATCAAGGAACAATGGAATTGGTGGTCTAGAAGCAATCTTCCCTACTTGAAAAAGATAATTATAAAAAATTTTATCTATCTCATAGGCATTACAAAGTGTATTCCCACCCATGGATTGGATCATCATGGATACATCACTATCCAATGCCTTTAGATAGTATAAGAATGTATAGTTTGGAGTAGGTCTCAGAAGGGTAGGGATCCTATCCCATGTTTTTTAAAATATAGTGTTAAAATATTACATAAAATATTGTGTTTCCATCTTTATATTGATCAATTTCTCATCTATAGATTGATGATCAGTCTTCGCTCCAAACCTCTTAGTCAATACATCTCCTAGTTCATCCCATGAACCAATATAATTTTTAGGTAAAGTCCCATACCAATATAAATCTTTTCCTTTAAAATAAAATGCCAAAAACATAATAAAAACATTATTTTTAATTATATTATGGATATTATAGAATTTGTATATGTTTATAATGTGTTCAATGGTAGTAATAGTACCCTCTCTACTAAAAGATGGAACACTCTTTAGGGTTGCTCCTAGAATTTGATCATATTAGGAAAGATTCAAAGGAGATGATCCAATGAAGGCTAAAAAAGGTTGGTTCCTATCCATCTTGGAATGTGAAATTTGAGTATTAGGGATTGAACTAAACAAGAACTTGGACTTCTTAAACACCAACTCTCTTAAATAAGGATGAGTGTTCACAAACCTAAACCTTTTGATAGAATACAAAGGCAATTGCACAAACTCAAAGGGTATACCTTTAGCAACATACCTAGTGGTTACCTTTGGCATGGAAATTATGGATTGATTAGTAAACAAAGAGTTGAAAACTTTAGTGGATTCACCAAATACTAAGTGTAGTTTTTCTTATAGCTGTAACTATGCCAAGACCAAGCACCAATCTTGGACAATCTTTTAGGACTTAAAGCCCCATTGGGCATGCCAAAAACTATTTTCACTTGGATTTAAACCCCTTAAGGAGATGCTTATCTCTCCTCATCCAAGTTTCATCTCTCTTGCTATGGGTGATAATTTTATTGAGATGAATCTCTAGAAGGGCTAGTTCCCTCAATGTAATCTTTGAAGAACTTTATTGCTTATCAACCTTAGATGAAAAGAGTTAAGGAAAAAAACTAAAAAATATAAAAAGGGTGATGCAAAAATAGTTTATTTCCTCCCATTAACTAAAATTTTACCACTTAGAGTCAAACAAGACTTCTTTTACATAGAACTCACAATTCAAGTTGCATTGTCACATCAAAGTTTCATATGTTAGGTATAAAATGTATTTTTATGCTTAAGAGGGTAATGAAGGATTCATTTATAAGATACAGTCATGAATCACATATAAGACACATATACACTTAAAAATAACACTAACAAATACCTATAATAATCACTCTTCTACACACTTGGTGAACAATCAAGGATAACATGCTAGAAAAGATATTCTTCTACTAGACAAGACCAAAAAAATTACACTAAAAATCAATTGAAAAACATGTGAGTAGTCAAAATAGATTTTTAATTTCTTTAAGAGTAATTAAAGTACAAATTTGTCTAGAGTTTCACTATTAACCAATGGAGGCTACTCAAAAGAGCCAAAAGAGTCAATATTTATAGCCTTTAAGAGAAAAGCAAGTTAAGGGAAGTCCAAAAGTCACTTGAACACTTGTAAATATAAAAAAATGGGTTAAAATTTTCATTATAACTAATCATGAGGTGAACCATGTAATTTCAATAGGTCTAATTATCCATACAAGTCCTGAAACCTATGAAAAGTGTCACAAATTTCCTTATCCTAGCTCAAAAAACTGCCTTCATCATTTAGAGTTGATTAAACATCCCACCATTGACTAGGGATAGGTTTTATGATTGGGATAAGAGGTAAGGCCTTAAATCATGCAATTTCATGCATTAGTGGTAGTCCTACTCATTTGGAAACTCCTGAAAAGAAGTAATCACTACCTACAGTCTAAAAGTTCCTCTTTTCTATCACCTCTCACACTTGGCCTCAAAATTGACTTGATTTTCCCATTAAAATCCATGGGAGTGAGTTAATGACACTTTTCAAGGCTATCCATGGCCTTGGAATACTCTGATACACCTTAAAAAGGCTCACATTTGGATTTTTCACCCTTCTCACCCTTGTGTTCACTATGTTAGTTTTGAATGGCTAAAAGGAAGGTAGTTGTTTTAACACTTAGAAGTTTTTTATTGGAATAAAATGGCCATAATGAATTATTATAAGCCCCAATCTTCCACCCAAACTTGATTTCACTTTCTAACTCCTCTTATAGCCTACAAAACATAAAACATGGTGAGAAAAACCTTATTTTTCATGTTATCTATATAATTCCATACAACTCATTTTCATGGTGGGGGGATCCTGAGGGATTATTATCCATGTTATAATATCTTTCCTTTATAAACTATGTATTTATATTAGCTTTCCAATCTCATTTTCTCCATTAGGTTCATTCAAGGGTTTTGGATAATTTTTTGCTCTTAACCATTGTTCATAAAAATTACACATTCAAGTTATAAACCAATGCCACAAATTAGTTTCAAAATACTTTATATAACTCCTATGAACTCATTTTTCTCCCATGTGTATCCTTCAAAGAGATGTGAGCTCTAAAAGTTACCCTATAGAGCTTGCTTTTCCAAATTTGCATAAGGGTGAGTGGTTTTGAGCATAAATATGGATCTACTGATAACTTATATGTACTCCAAAATATATCACAGATGTATTATGTCCTTTAAATCATACCTTAATCATCTGTATAGTCTACCAAGAGTTAGAAGTGGAAATTGACTGCCATTTAGCATTAGACCTCCTCAAAGCCTAATAGAATTAGACTGCACCCTATTGGTTTGAAGAGTTTGGAATGGTATCTAATTTTTGGGATGATGTATCATGATTATTCATGTTATATTCAATCTTATTAAACCATCTCATTACTTCAAATCACCTGATTCTTCCTTTTATCTCATCCATCAACTAAACCTGGTGAAAACTTGCATAGTTGACATGTGTGCAAGGGGAATTTGGGTTATTTTTAGGGGTATATGATTGATATATGGATTATTATCCCTTATTTACCTTATATACACCTCATCAATTTTTTTTATGAAGTTTACAAATCTCCTTCTTGAGTTCTTTACTCATTTTGACCTCAAAAGCTCATTTTGCCAAAGTTTGATTTTCCTAGACTGGCTGACCTCTAAGACAAAACAAAGAGGTATATCCCTCATCACCATGGAAAATTGAGTGTTTTGGTATATTTTAAAAGTCCCAATTACCATTTTTAATAGAGGTTTTAGTCTAAAACCATGTTTTGGGTGCCTAACCATCTATATTTCCCAAAAAAGGGCTTAAAAGGCCTATTTTCCTACATTTTTCTTAAATTCACTTAGGAGTCACTCTTCCAAGCCAACACCATGATTCTAGGAAACCTAAAAATTCTTCCCACATTAAAAATATTCTCATGGATATTTTAAAACCATGTAAACACTTATCCTATATGGACTCTTCATATTTTTTCATTCGGCAAAGGGGTGTCTTAGCCATCTATATGGACTGTTGTCCATTTTCTAAGTTAGAAAAGCATCTGAGCATTCTAGTGAGGTATGAAGTTTGTTATGACAAATTTGGACCATCATGGATCATTTTTTAGTCATTTAAACTTTCCTTTCGCCTCTATATAGTCTATGTCTCACTTACCCTTATTATATTAAACCTTGTTGTGACTGTTGCAAGAGCGTGGGACCTTGATAAACTCTAATTTCCCATTTGGAAAGTTTCATAACACCACTAACATATCCTTTGAGGTTTTCATTCACCATTTTACCAAGGTTTAAGTCTGTTCACCATGATAATGCACCTTTCAACCCCAAAATTGAGTCCCTACCTTACTGGACTCAGACACTTTTCTCTTGGTTTATTGTAGGTGAAAATGAACATATCTAGAGCCTAGGCTTTGATGTGGAAAGCCATTTGGACCCACATTGAGATTATACTAATACTTGAACCCATGTTCCTTATTTAAACCTTAAAATCACCATTTTACATCAAGTTTTGGATCATTGTTTAGGTTGAGGTGCCTTGCATACAACCCTACCTGTAGGTGTATACAGGGGTCTTGTTCATTTGTTCATGATGCAAATAATCTCCTTGAAACATACTGTAAGGTTAAATAATGAGTGTCTCATTTTCACTCACTATATGCACCATTTTAACTCAAACTATGCTTTTCCTTAGACTGAGCTATTCTCCTTAAGACCTTGTTATAGGTCATCATCTTCCATGCCTGAGGGGTACCTGAGCATGTTCTAGGTATTATAAAAAAATATATACCTCACTTAATATTTCCAATGTAACTCCATCAATTTTATTGCTTCAACTCACATCTTAACCCCTACTAATGGCTTTACAATCACCTATCTCACAAATTTAGTCCTCCCTACTTGTAGGACTAAGAAACCCTATATTTATTGACCCTTGTAGGTGTGCTTAGGTTAGAAATACAATCACTTTTGCTTATAAATATGCTTGGGAACCTAATAAAGATTTTAATCATAATTTTGAACCATGAACATAACCTAACATTCATATATGTAAGGAAGAACCTCTTTCAAGCTTGAAACTCCATGTTGGTTGTAGATGCATCTTTTTTAGGGCAGTGTAAGGACAAGGTAGTCATGGGGATTACAAGGGAACCTTAAAATCTTTTTATTATAATATTCTAAACCATCTAATCTCATCTCATTTGTTAAAAACCATTAGTCACAACCATTTACTTAATGTTGCTCTTTAGGGTGAAAAATGGGTCATTTGCATCTATAGGCCTATAAACATCATTGAAGTGCTTTAGTGTGTTCTTGAGCATGTTTGAGGTCTCAAATAATATAATTTCCCTCATTTTATGACTTCTATTCTTTGCATGGATATATTTTATGCTAGGGGCTACCAATTTTACTTATTTAGATGTCTTATAAAATCTTGAAACCATGTTGTAGAAGATCCACCAAAAACCCCTGGAGCTTTGTTTTGTTCTTTTAGGGATTTAATCCCAACTTAGTCTTTTGATCTTCAAATTGATTCCATGCCTCCTTTTGCTTTCTAGAAACTTTGCATACATCTATCAAAGCTATCTTGTTGCCTCAAGATCTCAAAGAGGTGTCACATTACTTTATCCCATCTATACAACACTCCAACCCCCTGCTCAACCACCTATAGTTGGGTGTTTTGGGAAGAAAATAGTGGACTAGGTGTGAACAACTAGAAACCATGAACCTCAAAATATTTCCCTTAGGAATTTTAATGCATATTTGTCAATTTTGATAGATTGGAACATATATCCACTTCTCATAGATCAACATGACATCATCAGGGACCTATAGGTGAATTTTTTGGGAAACTTAGGTAGGAAAAGTATGAAATATGGAAAAATGTGATGTTTAATAGCTTAAAAACAATTTAAAACACTTGCATACATGTGAAAAGAGTAGACAGAGGCATCAAGTGACTGTTTAGCATGGCATATGAGCATATGGTCAAACTTACACCTCCTTAAGCATACAAAATAACGTAATTCAACTCCTAAAGTCTTGGATATGACAATACACCTATATTACCACTTCATAAATAGGATTGACAATCTTATGCATGAGATTGCAATTGAAAGTGTGTAAAGAGTTGACGATGGAGGGAAACAAGCTTGGGAACAAACCAAGAGGGAACATGGTGAAACACAAACATGAAATGAGGTGGTCACATGACCCATAGGCTTATGTAACACTCTTTCCTAGTTGAATGAGACACATATAAGATAACACACTCAACAAACTTAGAGCACTTCAACTGGAACTGCACCTGGTAACATCCTCTTACAACATGAACTGAATTACTCATCAAAACATTATGAAACTTTAAAACAAGAATGAAGATAATATGAGAAGTAATTAAATATCCTTTGGAGCTAACATCACCATCTGTTTCATATGTATTTGGTAGAAAAGGAGAAAAACCTATAGGGTGCTTGAAATAGCTAATAAAATAACATAGTCAAATTGTTAGTGATGGTTAATTAAGCACATTTGATCATTTATCAAATTAATTATATTTAAATTAATCTATTTAATTTTAAAATAACCCACATAAATAATTTACCTTGAAACTACCTGTGCTATCCATACCAAGTAAAAACCTAAAGGTCACTTTAATGTGTCTAGGAAACCCAAAAAAGAATAAAATAGTTTTTTATATAAAATGGCACTTGTAGATAAAATTAATCATGTATATGAGTGTGGGTAAGAATAAAAGGACTCCAAATATCTACTTATATATGACACACTTCCCAAGAAGGTCGTACAAGTGCCATTTGCTCTCTTTTTTAATTGTTTCTATAATTTCAGTTAGGGAACCTACCATATTCTGATGTTTCTAACATAAATAACATGAAATATGACCTATTTGTTGTTATAAAGTAAAATATGACATTTGGGAACCTTGGGAAGCATGCCACTTACATTTATGACCTTTAAAACCCACTAAAATGACTCAAATTGATAAATTGACTAATATAACTAAGACCAAGGCTAAAATTGCATTGAATAACATCAAATGACATATAATAATCCCCATGATAATATATTTAGACCCCTAGATCATATAAGAAAACATTTTTTTACCTATATGGGTCCAAGTTTGACTTAAAGTCAAACTTGGTCAATAGTATGTGTGATATTTTTCTCCAAAGCCTTGAATTCATAGGACTGAGTTTAAGAAACACATAACTTTGTGTAATGAAGATCTGATTTTTGAGATATTTTAATGTTTTTTAGATGATATTAAGCTTGAAAATAATTTTTGGTTATATATAAATATTTTATAGACCATTTCCAAGTGGAATCAAGTCTTGAAAGTAAGCAAAACTCGAATTATAAAATTTGTTGTGTTTGTTGCCTTGTCATTGGTAGACTATGGTTTGAGTCATAAAAATGGTTATGTCTCAAAAATTAACCATGGTAAAAATATAAAAATTTAGGATAATGTTATTGGGTACTTAATACAAGTTTTTATCAAATTTTAAGTCATTTTGTGGTGTTTAGACTAGGAAAAAACTTAAAACATATACCTATAGTCTTTTGAGAAGGTGTAAACCCTCGTGGGACAACAATAAAACTTGTGTATCTTAAAAACGGCTCATGGATAAGTATTGAAAGTTTTATATGAGGTATATGAGTTTTTTGTATTTCTATTTAACTTAATTTATGTCATTTGGACAAGTATAGAGAAAGAAACATCAGTTATAGTCAGATAGGGTCTTTAAATAAGCCTAAACCCTTGGTTTCAAAGAAGAATTTGTATTTTTACTCAAATAGAAAGCTAAAAAAGATGTGATTCAATTATTTCATGATATATGGGTTGGTTTAAACATTCATTTCTAGTTTTAATCATTAATATACTAAAATTTGTGTTTGTGAGTGGTTGGTAGGCCTAGTAAGCCCCATAAGCATTGAAGGACTAGTTGTGAATTCTTTAAAAATGATGTTATGGTGCATCATTTTTGGTATCAAAGCCTAGGGAAAGTGTTTTGGTTTGAAATTAGAGACTAATTAATTATTATAAAACGTGTTTAATAGTTTTCTCAATTAAAAAATTCAAATTTTTCAAAGTGATTGTTCAATTGGTAATGTAATTTTTGATTTGATCAGTTGAATCAAGTGGATGTTGAACTCAACAAGGTGTTGAAGTGGTTGAAGGTGTATATCCCATCAAGATTTATTATATTATTTTTTTTAAATGAAGTTTTCATAGTAATATTTTCCCTGAGTAGAATTATAAAATCTTATTAAAACTTAAGGATAAGGTAAAAAGCCAAGAAGGCTTGGAAATATAGTGAAGAGCTTGTGAAGCTCAAGAAATAACAGAGAATAGAGGTTACTTTTGTAAACAAATCCAAAGTAGAGGAAACTTGGAGAGTTGTCAAAATACCAAGGTGAAATAGACTTGGGTGAGACAAGAAAGATGGATCAAGATGAATTAGGCTTGCTTGAGAAAGTAGAGATGGTGAGAAGAGTGTTGAAGGAGCTACCTAAGGCAAAGGACCAACTAAGGAATCAAAGAGAAAGACATATGAGAAATAAGTATAAAGAGGAAGACTTTCAAATGGAGATACATGAGATAAAGCAACAAATAAATTTCATAATAGAGAACATGAGGAGCCTATGGAATGGGTTATTAATAAGAAAGAAAGTGAAATGGCCAATTCAACAAATGATTTAAAAAAAAAGGAGGTAAAAGTTTAAAATTGCCTTAAAAAGAGAAGAGAAAAGAAAGATAAAGACCTATAAATTCATGCAGGATCTTAGATGATGATAAAAAGGTAATAAATAAAGTTCTTATAGTGGAGAACAAGAATGAAGAAGAAATGGTGATTGAAGAATTTTTGACCTCTCTCAAGGAACAAGAGGTGGAACACAAGGAGGCAATCTTACCTAAATGTTTTAAATCTGACTTTTACTTTGATGTTTTGTATGCAAGTTTGGTAAATTATTGAAAATAAACTAAATTTAAGTTCTATAATTAAGACAATATCTTCAATCAAGAGGAAGAAGATGAAGAAAAAAGTAGTAAGGAGAAACTTCAAAATGAAAGAGAAGGTCTTCCAACTGAATTAGTGAAGGATGAATGACTCATTCATTTATGAGAGTCAATAATAATTGGAAACTAAATTATATATCTTGGATAATTTTATATTCTCATCAAATGAGGAGATAGCTTGTGAACCAATGCAAGCTAAAGTAGTAAAAGAAGAATGGAGAGAGACCTCAAGGTCTCAAATTTTTATTTCTAATGTTATATTGGATTATGCTTTTATAGGTTTGATAGAAGAGAAGGTGAAGTACATAGAGAATAAATCTCTTCTAAGATCTCAAGAGAATATTATGGAGATAATTATCCTCATTCAAGAGGATAGACATGAAAAGAGGAAGCAAGAAAAAAAGATCAAAGAAGGACAAAGAGAAATTTGGAAAGAGAAGATCACCAAGAAAGCAAAATACAAATGTGGAAGTCAAGATCATGTCCACATGTATGAGTGGACAATTGGAGAAAATAAACAAATAATATTTTCAGCAATAAGACAACATCCATAATCTCATGAGTAGGAGCTCATGAAAGATTTGAAGCCCAGGAGTTTAATGCAGGAGCATCAACTCATCATTGTACATTTTATAAATTAAAGTTCATGTAAATCAATAAGCCTTGATTTTGAAGGCAAAATGTAATCCAAAGCTATATGAGGACCTATAAGCATTTTAAAATTTTCTTGTGAGTTTATAATGGTATATAAACATGTATGAGACCTTACAAAAGAAAAGTCATGTGTTATCCATAAAAGGAGTCATATGAAGGGTTTAATTTCCTTAAAAGGTCATTATAAGTATCAATAAGAACAATGTAAATGTAATTTCAATATAAAAGAGTAAAAATTAACATGTAAATGGTGGATAATACCTATTCTAGGCGTGGAGGATAGATAAGCAAGTGCAGATAAGCTTTGAGCAAGTTTTTTGGAGAAAACAATGTTGAAAATCAAGAATAGAAAATTGTTAAATGAAGATAAAACCATCCTACATGAATATAGGAACTGATTGGAACATGGAAGAGGAATATATAATACTCTAAAGAGATTATAAAATAATTATAATATATTGATAAAGGAAATGAGAGTTATAGGAGTGGTGGAGGAGACTTGGTAGAAGTAAAGGAAGGACATTAGGCTTGTGTGTGTGCATGATAGTCTATAGGAATGTATGTGTAATTTGAAAATATTTTAATAAAAGAGAGTGGGTTTTGACATTTTAATGTTTTCATATGTTACTTTTGGTATTATATACTTATTTTCATTTTTTTATGTGTGATTTTTTTCTCCAAAGCCTTGAATTCATAGGACTGAGTTTAAAAAACACAGAATTTTATGTAATATAGATCTAATTTTTGAGATATTTTAATGTTTTCAGATGATATGAAGCTTTAAAATAATTTTTGGTTATATATAAATATTTTACAGACCATTTTCAAGTGTAATCAAGTCTTGAAATTAAGCAAAACTCAAATTATACAATTTGTAGTGTTTGTTGCCCTGTCATTGGTAGACTATTGTTTGAGTCACAAAAATGGTTATATCTCAAAATTTAACCATGGTAAAAATATTAAACTTTAATATAATTTTATACACGTTTTTATCAAATTTAAGGCCATTTGGTGGTGTTTAGACTAGGAAAAAACTCAAAACACAAACCTATAGTCTTTTGAGAAGGTGTAAACCCTCATGGGATACCAATAAAACTTGTGTATATCAAAAATAGCTCATGGATAAGTATTTAAAGTTTGGAATGAAGTATATAATTTTTTTATATTTCTATTTAATCTTATTTTATGTCATTTTTACAAGTATAGAGAAAGATACATCAGTTATAGTTAGACACGGTCTTTAAATAAGCCTAAACCCTTGGTTTCAAAGAAAATTTTGTATTTTTGCTCAAATAGAAAGCTTAAAAAGTTTTGATTCATTTGTTTCATGCTATATGCATTGTTTTAAACATACATGACCATTTTTAATCATTGAGATATTGAAATTTGTGTTTGTGAGTGGTTGGTAGGCCTAGTAAGCCCCATAAGCATTGAATGACTAGCTGTGAATTCTTTAAAAATGATGCTATGGTGCATCAAGTTTGGAATCCACTATTCTAAAAAAACTTAACACATTTATGTACTATCGATGATATTTATTTTAATTTATTAATCCAAGGGCATCCAAGCAAGATATTATATAATCCTAAATCATTCATAGCTTAGAATAAAAATAGGCATGTCCTAGGATAGATTGTGAGTGGAAGTGCAATACCAACTAAGGGTGTATTCTCATGTCCATCATAATTTTGTAATGTTTTGGTGACACCACATAAGTATTTTTGAGTATATAATTATATCAAAATAATATTGTGAATAGATCCATTATATACCATAATGCCATGTGTGATAGAAGGGTGATAGTCAATAAACATATATATATATATATATATATATATATATATATATATATATATATATATATATATATATATATATATATATATATATCATTGTTTGATTCATAATTAAGTATTTCAGGGTCATAAAATGTAATAAAAATAGGTATCCTTTCATAGCTCAACTTCATGTTAATGATGTTATTAATATCATGCCTAGGTTGCTTTTTATAATGGTATATATATGTTAACACATGCACATTGTTTTAATTTGGAGTGTTATGCTTTTCCAATGGGTTATTAAATATTTGCAAGATATCACTAGGTGTTTATACCAATTCAGTGATTTTAGAGTTATGTTCATCTATCAAAATGGTTTTATAGTTGATTAGGACTTAAATATTATGATGAAATTTGAAACATCAATTATATAAGTGTTTTGAGGCATGATGATAGTCACAAAATAAATATGGATTATACCATTTATATACTTGTTGAGTTATATCTTGCTGAAATGGTTTAATAAATTTGATAGCATTAAATTAAAGTAGCCTCTTTAAAATTTGATGAGGTGACTCTATTAAAGGTATAAATTGTCTTCTTTTATCTCGATCCATAAATGTAATCATATCATGTGTTTGTGAAACTATGTTGGTAGTCTTGACATCATTATTAGATTGAATATTAGGTGCATCATTAGTCTTATATTTAAATTGATTTTCCTTGATATTTGGTAGCATTGGATGTTGAATAAAATAAAGTATAGTTTAACATATTTTCATTTGTAGGCTTAATCTCAATGTTTTTCAAGGCATGACAAAAGTCATAAAATGAATCATATTCACTAAATATAAACTTGTCTTTAAGAGGATTGAGAAAATTACTTGAGAATATGCTTTGAAGCTCACTACCAGTAAATGCATGTGACATCTTGGTAAGTATGGTTTTGAATTTAATCACATAGTTTGAAATTCATTTATAATGTCCTTGTTTGTTTGATAAATTTGTTAAAAAGTGATGTTTTGAATAAATTTTATTAATAAATACACCAATAATAGGTCAAGTAGCTCATGAAATTTATAAAAAATCCCTTGGGAAGAGAAATAAATAGATATCCATTCTGAATAGACATCTATTTGAAATGAATATCAATTTCTTTGATCACTTTTAAAGGCCCTAAACTAGTATAAATAATGTATTATGAGGCTTCAAGGAAACATTTTAGTCATGACAAGTTTGTCATGGTGATACCCAATAAAAGATGCAAATAATTATTGTATGTGTTGAGATGGATCCCCATTTTTATTAAATGTTGTAAACTTGTCTCTACAAAATGACAAATAGAAAGGATGAAAAAACACCACTTGAGCCAATGGATTGTGTAATATGTCCAAAGATGAAAATATATGGCTAGGTTTTCTACAGATTTTATAATTGTGAAAATTTAACCTTAATTTCATTCATATGTTGTTGTATAATTGAATTTTTAAATGTTCCACTAGATGTAGGATTACCTTTAGTATTAGTGTGTCTAAGACCAAGAGAGTGAATATATTAATTTATTGGAAGCATATTGGATTTTGTATTTTTAGAAGGAATGATAGAGTGTATTCATATAAAATGTGAATTTTGGTTACTTGAGTATGGCTAAAGACACCTAATCCATAGGTCCTCCTACTTGCTTACACAACCCTTATAAGATTTTCTTTCACTAATTCCCAGTCATCCACAACCTTTTAGACTTAACCCTTACATACCTAGGTAGATATTTTAGGCCTAAATTCCCCCCCCCCCCATGTCTCATTCCCTCTAGATAATAATGCCCAACTTGGATAGGAGTGCTAAAACCTAGGGTGTCATATTTCTAGCATTATTGTCCAAGTCCAAATCAGGTTCAAACGGTCATATTCTCTCAAATCCTTATCTTGATTCATGTCATCCTAATATGAATTAATTTAACCCATGATTATTAAATCCCCTATAAAAATCCATTCAAATTCCATTTATAAGGGTTGGCAGTCATTTACAAGACATAAGCAAGACTACTCAAGCACTTTTCCCTATTCTCTACATATAACCATCCAATAGTATTTAAATTTTATTCAAACCTTTACACCAGTCCTTAGTCATTCCAAGTACACCCAATTTTGCATTTACTTACATTTTCATCACACTATTACACTAAGCACTTCAATGGGAGAACTAAATATAACTTGATCCCTCATCAGAGTATTGGTATGTAGGCAACATGCCCACACAAGGGGTGTGAAGTACGTCCAACATATCCTTTACACACTAACCCCTTCTCTCTCTTTCCCAAAATTTCCTTTCAAGTTCAAGCACAAAGAGCTCCTAGGGATTTTTAATATTATAACAAATGTAAAATGAGCTCTACATACTTATAAGCTTTGATATTTCACTGAAAGGGTAACACAAACCTATCGAGTAGAACCTAGAAAACTCAGATCACCAAGATAACAATGTCAAAAAAGGACTACAGTGCCAAACAGTAGGGTGTCCCACTTTTGGCTCTCTTATCCAATCAGAAAAATGAAGTTTAGGAACCTATTTTTGACACTATCCCATTCATGTACCTAAATTCTTAGACCCTATATTAGACTAGACAACTCAAAATAAGCTAAGTCATATTTTCTCTCATTTATTACTATTTTTAGAAAAGGCAAAAATGCAATCTATTTACATAAATTAGTGGTTCAATTATTACAAATTATTTACTAATTTACTTTACTCCAAACCTATTTATTAATTAGGAATAAAATTCTATTATTCTAAAAAATAATAAAACATTTGGTGAACCTGACTTTGAAATTTGTACAAAAACCCTAGAAACCCTAGGGTAAATTATTTTTAATTTTTTTCCATAATTTCCTAATTTTTCCTATATTTAAAAATTATAAATATAAAAATTAATTGCAAAATTATCATATATTTTATAAAAACCTTAATTTGCACATACTAGGTCCTTTTTGCATACAAAAACATTCCAAACACTAGGAAAAATATATTGCTAATTTTATAAATATTTTATGATTTTTCTTAAAATTTTCAGGCAAAATTCTACAAATTTTATATAAATTCATATCAAATTTTAAAAATTATTATACTAATTTTAAAAATTCATTCAATAATCCCTAGTTGCATTAACTTGCTCCTAGTTATTTTCAAGTACTTTTCCAATCCTTTTTAAAAAAATTAGTGGCATATCAAACTCAAAAAATCAATTTTAAATTCAAAAATTCTTAGTATTTTGCATAAATATTTTTAAAAAATCCTTAGTTGCATATACTAGCTCCTATTTTGCTTCTTGCAGTATCACCTTAAATGTTTGGGAGCTCGTATCTTTTTTGTACAAATTCTAATTAGTTATTTTTAGGACTTTGTGTTTGTTATATTCAATACTTTCCTTTTCTAGCACATTGCCTATTAAAACTTATCGAAAAACATTCAAACACATTATAAATTGTTTTCCTACTTTCATAATGGCCCAATATACCAGTTTTGATGAAACTGATAAAAGGGAACTTCAAGAACTCTTAACAAAACATGTAGATATGCAAGATGACATGCTTATAATTCTATAAGAGGAATAACAAAAAGTGAACAATGGCCAATCTTCTCAAAACATAGAGCAACTAGTTTAAAATGACATTATGGGGCAATTATGTCTCAACAACCCCCTATAGTAGCCCAACCTGCCTGTATGCCACCAGTTATAGCTAGTGCATCCCTCTCTCATGATGTGGAAACCTTTGTGTAAGAGATAAGATATCTTCAATCTAAGGTGCTACATTTTGAGCAAGGTACCACTAGACCTACATAGGCATTGGATTCTTTTGATTTATTTCATACACCATTGGCACATCCCATTGATTCTACACCCTTACCACAAGGTTTTGTTTAACCCAAGCTTACTCTTTATGATGGCAAGGGTGATCTAAAGACACTTGAGAGTGTTTCATGTATCATGACTGGACTATATACCCAGTGACTAACTAGTTACCAAGTTATTTCCATGCAGCCTAAAGGATTATGCTTTATAATGGTTTTATAGTAACTGAATCAGTTAGTTCATGCATTCAATCCTTTAGCTGGCATGTTCTTAGCACACTTCAGTATTAACATTGGTGATAAGGTTTCATATGCTCAAATTTCTCAATAAAAACAATGACCAAATGAGCATCTCACGAACTATGTTCTTCAACATAAGACCATCTTGGCTAATATTAATAATCTCGTGGCAGATCAAAAGTTACAAGACCTCTGTAAACAAATTATTCTACCAGCACTTTATGAATCAATTATGCTCAAGTGATTATCTTCCTTCACCAAATTATGTCATACACTAAAGGAAAGAGAAGTGAAACTCATTTCAATGAGCAAACTCAAGTATACAAGCATTCCAGACACAAAAATAAGAGTAATAAAAAAAGTACCATACAAGGTCAAGCTCAATGATACAAAAAAATCAACCTACAATAAATGAAGCTTTAGAGCCTCCTCAACGTATAGTTTTATCAACACCCCCTTAGTGTACTTTCTCACATCTTTTTGGTTCCTGCATCTAGGGTTTTACAATAGCTTTTGGATTGTAATATCATATCTCTCCCTCTTATTCAAGAAGTTGATCCAACCAAACCTCTTCCCAAGGGATATGATCAGTAGGCATTTTGTGCTTACCATAGGGCACTAATCCACACTACAAATAGATGCATCAGTTTGAAACATAAGATAAATGACTTGATATATGAAAACCTACTTGATCTTAGCACTTCATTTGAGCCTCTACAAGAAAAACAAACACAAGATAAAGCTTTGAAAATATTCTTAGATCTATTTGCATAACATTCAAAATAGGATACAAGGGATACATTAGGGGTTCACCATGCATGTCATGCACATCCACCACTAGTTACATACCATGTACCTTTAGTTGAGTCACATCCTTTGAGTGGTATGATTAGTGTGTATGAGTCCAAAGTTCTAGCTAGACCTTCGATATCCTTCTTAGATCAAAATATTATGGAGGACAATTTAGATTATAATGCACTCTTTATTAGATCACATATTCATAATCAACCCATTCACAGTGCTCTCATCAAAAATGGTTTTAGTGTCAATATGTGTACTATTACATTATTACAACATTTAGGCTATTTAGAGTAGGATATCACCCTGATAGATATTATTATTAATAGATTTAGTGGACACATATAGAGTTCATTGGGTGAGATTCTACTTCCTTTATAGACTGGTCCAACACATGTGACCACACATTTCACTATAGTTTCTAGTGTAGGATTTGTTGATATGTTACTTGGTCTCCCATAGATTTAAATTTTTTGAGCAGTACTATCTACAATTCATAGATGCATGAAATTCATTTATGCTAATCAGGTTATTATAATTAGTGGAGTTCCAAATGAATTACCACACCCCACTTAAAAGCCATCTACTTTGTAGTCATCAATTCTAGCTTCACTAGTTTCAATTTCCTTACCACTTACAATTCTTCCTCTAGTATAGATTCAAACACAATTGACACATCCATCAATAATACAAAGGGTTCATACACTTCCACAACTTTGAGATTCTAGATAGCTTTCATCTACTTTTTTACACCTAGAGAAGTTTCATTGAGATCTTATGGGTTTACACATAAAGCACATGTTTAGAGAGCATCTCCTACTTCCAGATGGGTCCTTAAGGGCCAGCTTAAAATTTATATGACACCATTCATTTAATAAGGTTTGATACGACTACATCTTAGACTGCGTTCTTCATAAAATTACCATCAAGCACATGTATGATGTTAAGTATAATAACCTTCCATTGTAGTAGTGCCAACCAAGGCATGCACTTTGATGGAATCCTATACGCCACTAGTGTAAATAACACCACCTGGCTAAAACATGATAGCTATGAAAATACTCTCATCATATACACACATTTCACTCTCTAATTACCTCTAGCCATTATCATCATAGTATTCATAAACTTACGAAGTGTCATGATATCCATCCTTGTGTTCTTTGTGGAAGAATCAAACATTTGCAATACACCTATTGGTTTTTAGACATTGTTGTAAAACATATTGTGCATTCACTAAATCTATATTATAAGTAGACATATATTGATAGTTTGTTAAAGTTATATTCCTCTCTACAATGGTCTTACAAGCGTAAATTTTTCAATGCCATTAATTTTTTTGATAATAATAATTCTATTGTATATTTTCACATAAATTGATCTCTGCATAATGTACCCTACATTTTTTAGCATCACCTATGTGGTTCCAAATTATCATCAAGCTCAAAAAATTATAGAACCATATATTGCACTCATACAATAAGATTCATAGTTCTTCATAAATCTAGAGCATATGGAGTTTCTCAACTTCACTCTTGTATAATATATTTTTTGATCATTGGACATCAAAATCATACTACACAGAGATCACTAGTAGTATCACCACTAAAAAATCAATGTCAATGGATTAAAATTTGATAATTTTATACAATCATAAGCATGCAACATCCTTCTAACATGGATATGCTTCATTTTCAATATGTTATTGTGTACAAGGATTCTTCACACATCCCTTGAGAATGAAACATGAGTAAATACACTCATAATTCTCAACATTAGAGTACAAGGATAATATACATATTTTGGATTTCATAGAAATATATATCAAATTCTACACTTCACTATCAAGAGTAGTGGCACACTCACCATAGGATCAATTTTCAAACACCTATAGGATCTTTGGCATCCCATGTAATGTGTTGCATTGGGAAAAAAATAATATATGTACATATCATTTCAATTATTTTCCATCCTACATTCCTTCTTATGGGTTAGAGTTAACATCACCACGTCACTAGCTTTTCTAATTGGAAAATTGTTTGAATACCCTTAACATGGAACCCAAAGTTAAATTTAATGGGGACCATCACTCATGCAGAGGGGAAAATTAATCCAAGAAGATTTGGGTAAATATATCTTACCATAATTATCAAGTTTTACTAAATTATCCATGTGATAATGTCAACACATTTTATGTGAAGTTCAACACCTACGTACCAAAGTGCAAGATCCAAATCCTCCTCTTTATTACTATATAGATCCTATAGTTCAACACTATAAACATTTTAGGATACTTTTATAGTTATTTAAAGTGTTTATACATGATTATATAATATTTAATTAAATGTATTATGGCCCACAATTGAAGCACACCCAAACAATTAAGTCTTGCTAATAGATCTGAATTACCCTAGATCTATGGTATCTCCATGTGCATTGTTTGGGTTGTCTGACTCATCTCAAGTTGGCATAAGGTAGTAATGAAATTTTATGGACATAATATAGTTTAAGGCATTATCATGTGTCTTTCACAACCTTCCTACCTCTATGTCACCCATAAATACTCTCTACACTTTTGTATGCTTCCACACCACCAAAACGTATCACCACAGTATAGTGTGGAACTCATATAGCCTTTATAGTATCTTTTCATGATTCCACAAAATCAAGATGAATACCATAAAATATTTCATTATTATTCATGACTCATTAATTTTTTATAATCTTTCACTAACCACACATATATGTGGTGGTCTTATGTTCTTTTGTAGCACCTTGCAGCATATTGCACATCATTCTATCTCAACACATGACTTAGCATCCACATGTTATAACCATGTTGTAATGTGGGGTGTTAGTTGGCATTATCTAGGTTTGTGCCATGTCATGGATTCTATCATAAATTCAACATCATTGTAAGTGTAACATCCATACTTGTAAGCAAGTTAAATCATCAATTGGGAAAACGATGAACCATTTCTATAACTATCCACTTTTGTAACCTTATTTTGTAACTTCTTTCTTGTAATTTTATATAGAAATTAAATAGGGTTATCAATGGAAGTTTTAATAAATAAAATTAGGTATACATTTTTATCTTCCCTAATTGGACACGTATACGACATCTTGAATACTTACAATCCTCAAGCATCTCATACTAGATGATCTCTTCCCAAACTAGGTAAATTAGTGTGTATGTTTATCCCTCTTTGATCATAAGAACATATTTTCCTTACCATGTATGATGATATAACAGTCTAGACAACTTAGTTAGGATGTTTTTCCTTATTTGATTACATGAAATTTCATTCCTTGTCTTACTAAAAATTGTACGCACATATATTTTAACCTATTATTTATATTAAATATAAATGACACCATTATACTAATCTCCCATGTTGAATGTGTAATGTTTGTTTTCACATCATTTGTTTAGATTCCATTGCATGTTATACACTTTATAACTTTTTTTATTTCACAAAGTTATTCCACAGATAACCACTTTAAATCTATTTAATTAGGTTATCCATTGGGTCTCCTTCTAGGCCTTAAATCCCAATTAGGAGTGATATGAGAAATGATATTAGATTTGGGGAAAATAACACATAATAGAGCACATTTTTCATAATTCCTTATTTATATGATATTATTTGAAAAAACATTACTAAATAAGACCCCAAATAGGTGTGATGGGAGAAATAAAGTAGATTTGGGGTAAATCACACATAATTAAGTACTTTTTTTTTGTTATCTTGTGTTTTATGATGCTAATTGAGAAACATTAACTAAAAAAGGCCCCATTTAGGTTTTATAAGATAAATTAAGGTATATTTATATAAAATCACATATAATTGGCTAATTTTAAATATTTTATGCTTTCACAGTCCATACATAGTGAATAATAGCTTTTGGAAGAAAATTGTGTTTTTTTATTTAACTCGACGTTTCAGATCACCACATGTGATCCTTTATCAAGAGAACAAAGGATTAACGATTTAACAACAAACATGTGCTACTTAAATAGTGTATATAATAATGGTCACTTGAGGAATTAAATATGAAGGTAGTCATTTTCATCTCCCCTCTTTCCAATTGCAGGCACGTACCCTAAATTTGCATAAAAATTGAAGCCCTAAAAATGTTAATTAAATAATTAATGAGCCCTATAAATTAAGATTAATAGTTAGGTATTATAAGATAATATTAATTATTAAGATAAGAGTAAAATTAAAATTAAAATTGCCTAATATAATTACTATCAATATTAAAAGATTGTTGAAATTTTATTAAAATATTAACTAATTTTAAACACGGTTAGATTTATTAAGACAAAAGCAAATAAAATTAAATTTACCTAATGCAATTATTATCATTGATTAAAAGAAGGAAACCTAGATGAAATATTGTTGATAATGGATCTCCAAGTGTGACCTATCCCTAGGACCTTGTTCCTATTAAGATTAAATGAGTGTTTACTAGTCTTGATGGCTTCCCTTAGTTTCCATTTATGCAAATGGTTTTCTATGGAGATAACTCTAGTGTCTTCAATGGATATAACATGCTTGGTTTTTCATGAGTGTTCCGCTAGGGATGACTTCTCCTTCCTTTCATGTCTAATATCCACTACATTTTCTTTGATTATTATGAAAATGGACCTTCATGTTTCCCCTATACAAGGGATTCCACAAGATCAATCAACACTATAGACCCTGATACATAAGCTAGGGTTTAGAGGGTCTTTTATTGACCCTAAAACCATGCATAACTTGTTGATATGAATTAAGGTAGATTGAATATTTTAAAATTTGATAATTTTCTCTATCTTTTTGTATATACCTTCAACATACAAAAATAATGCCACCATTTCTCCATCCCTAGACACCTTTTCACTTTGACTTTCAATGTTATTTTTGACTTATTTTATATCCCTAACAATTTAATTTCTTGTGTAGCCATTTAATCTAAAAACCCTTTTTAAGTGTTCAATTTCTTAATATAGGTTGTCTTTATTGACATACCTCTTCCACCATTTAGGTTTAAGAGGAAAGGTATGTAGGTATCTCTCTTCAAATTTTTCCATGAAGAGTTTGGCTACCACTCGGGAAAGAAGAGAACCCATTGCCATACCTTCACATTATTCAAATATCACACCCTTAAAAGAGAAGAAAGTGGAATTTAAACACAAAATTACTAATGAGGTGGTTTCCTCATATTTGGTATTTAAGACTACTTCCATTTCTTCATCAATAGGAAATTTAGTGAAGAAGGATACCACATAAAAGCTCACCAATAGTTCCTCATTGTCGACCCTCTTATCTTTGATAAAATCCATAAAATCCCCTGAGTCATGGATACAATAGGAAGTTTTTCCCACTAGCAAATTCAGCCTATTGGTTAAGAAATTTTCAAGACTATAGGTAGACAAGTTAGTGGTGTCAACAATAGGCCTACACTTAAAAAAGGGGTTTTAAAATGAATGTACATAGTAAAATAAATTGTTAGGGATAAAAAAGAAGCCAATAATAACATTAAAAGGCCAAGGGAAAAGGTGTTTAGGGATGGTGGCATGGTAAAATTATTGTCATATGTTTAATGTATTTCCAACAAGAAAGCTAAAATTATCAAATGTCAAAATATTCAATCTACATTCATTCCTATTATCAAGTTGAATATGGTTGTAGGGTCATTAAAAACCCCTCTAGACCCTAGCTTATGTAGTGGGGTATATAGAGTTGATTACTCCTATGGAATCCATTACATAGGGGAAATAAGAAGGTACATCTACATAAGAATCAAGGAACATATATCAAATATTAGACTTGAGAGGATAAGTCAGCCCTAGAGGAACACTCAGGCAAAACCAAGCATGTTATATGCATTAAAGATACCATATTTATCTCCATAGAAAACCATTTTCATGAACAAAAACTAAGGGAAGCCATCAAGATTAGTAAACACTCCTTTAATATTGATAGGGATGAGGGCCTAGGGACATTTCATGCCTGGAGACCCATTAAACAATATTTTAACTAGGTTTCCTTCATTTAATCAATGATAGTAATTACATTAGGTAAATTTAATTTTATTTGCTCTTATCTTAATAGATTCTAACTATGTTTAAAATTAGTAAATATTTTAATAATATTTTAACCTTGATATTAATTATATTAGGTGATTTTAAGTTTATGTTTACTCTTGTATTAATCATTAATATAGTCTTATAGAACCTAACCATTAATCTTCATTTTAATTCTTAAAGTTAAAATTTATAAGGCTCATTAATTACTTAAGGTTTCAAATTCTCCACCAATTTGGGATATGTGCCTACAATTAGAATGAGGGAAGGTGTAATGTCTACCCTCATATTTAATACCTCAATTGACCATTGTTCTCTACACTATTTAAGTAACACAGGCTTGTTGTTCAATCATTAATCTTTTAATATCCTAGACTAATTTTGTCATTATTTTAAATTTTTAGAAGTTATTTAAGAATATTTGATAGAATAACACCCTAATCAGGTGCAATAGGAAAAATAAAGGTGTATTTTGGGTGAAGAGAACATATTTAAAATTTGCTAGCCTATAATACTCCTAGTTATGTGCCTAATTGAATCAATCAATTAATTGGTTCAATGGGGTGCATAATTAGGAACAATAAATCCCCACAAACCAAATTATAACTATTTTTCACTCATTCGGTCTTGATTAGCTCTAATTTATCTTCTGAGTGAGATAATCTTATAATTATTTCAATCAGATATGCAATTTAGATTAATCAAATCATGTGAACCCAATTGAAAATAATTATTTTGATGTATGGTTTGATTTCCCTAATTGTATGGTTGGTTGAATCAATTAGGTAGTTGGTTTTATTGGAAGTCCAATCAGGACTAATCTATCCCCATGAACACTATTACACCAATTATCAATAATTAGGTTTGATTACAATTTACTACATGCCCAATTGAGCCAATCAATTATGCATTTCTGTGTAATTTATCCCATCAAATCTAATTAAGCTCCATTTTCATAAAATAATGATTAATTAACACCAAATGTGTACCTCATTAAAAAAATGTATATAATTAATTACATGTGTAATTAGGTCTAATTAATCCTTACAAGATAATTTTTAATCAATTAGGATAAGTCTTGATTAGCTCCAATTTTGCACATCATTGAATTCAAACAAGATTGGTTCTATCAAATACATAGCTAGGGATAATTAAACACATGGAAATTAATAATAGCTGATTAGCTCACATTAGGACAAATTATCTCCAATTAAAATAAATTACAAGTAATTATTTCACATTGGGACTCAATTATCCTCAATTTCATGCATGATTATTATGCCCTTAAACTATAGTGTATATAGGGATATTTATGGTTGACTTGTAGTTAACATAACTTTTTACCTTGTCATATTGAAATTCTTTACATTTTCATATTATTACTAGGTTTGGCCTATATAATAAACATAGCCTAATTAGGGTATATATATGAGGTAATGGTTATTAAATGATTACCATATTACAAAAAAAAAATACTACATGGTTGTGGAGGTTTCCCTCTTGAAGTGGATTCGTCTTAAATTCTTAGTATTCTAATTTATTGTCAATATTTAGTGTGTATATACTATATTATGGTATTATTAATACAATATATTTATGTTTCTTTGCTAATTATATTTATATTTACACCCATTATTGTGATGTAGCTTGATCTATCTAGTTAATTCTATTACATGTGCTATTAGAGCTTTCATTTGGGTAAGAAAATATGATGCGTCTTTTTTAGATCTAGCCTAGTATTTGTTATGTGGGTTGAAGGGTTAAAAAAATAACTTGTGATCCAAAAGTAATTTATTTTATCATTAGTTTAGTATTACTTGATGATTTTTTTAATTTTGGAAAAAAAAATACACCCTTGTGTCAAAAACACAATCATTGGATTTATCTCAGTGAAAAAATTGCAATGGTATAATCATATGGTATTTTTTTCAAATATATATTTTTTAATTTATAAATATAATCAATTTTATTAATTTTAGAGAGGTGATCATAATAGTTTAGGCCTCTAGTACATTATTCCCATAAACCATAACTCTAATTTTATAACCCTACACCCTAGAGTTTGTGATTAGCCAATCCACACACTAGAGGACACAGAAAAGGGCTAGCCACTCTATAAAAAAATATTAGAAATGAAGAAATGGAGTAAAAAATTCTAATATAGAGGTTTTTGGGTTGGTTAGACAACAACTCCATATAGAAGTATGAAACATAGCTAAAAATATAAGATTTGGATGAGGTCAAAGGTGACTTCAACATAATGAAAGGAGACTTGAGAAACAACAATTTGAAATATGAATCCATCATGATGCCTTGGATATTATGGAAACACTTCTACCAATCAATAAAAATCCATAAATCCAATCAAGTTCTCCCAACTATAATAATCCAAGTTCAAATACAGGTTTGTGGAACAACTTATCAAAATTAGATATGCACAAGTTAAATGGTAAGGATTAGATCACCTAGATAAATAAAATTGAGAATTTAATTTATTTAAATCATACCCCATGTCCTTATAATGTGGTAATGAAATCCTTATATTTTGATCTAGAGCAGATTATTTGGTATAGATAGGTATACACTCAAAATAAAAATAAGGGCCTTATCATTACCTAGTTAGTGGTTACTAATGAAATTAAAATTCACTACAAAAAATGTAATAGATAACGAATTTAAGTAGTTATAAAAACTATGAAAGTTTCTTGTAGCTTTATTTATGCATGGAGATCATGGAGGATAATCTAAATGACCTATTATTGGGTGGGGTCAAGGATAGCTCCAAAATTGATGTTTGCATGGGTAATCTAGTTTTAATATTAGATTCCATGCTCTTAACATGCATGCTATAGGAAAAATATATGTTCATTCACTACTAGTATAGATTTCATTACTTTAACATAATAATTTCCCCAACCTACCAAATTGACTCCTCAAAAAATTGAAGATAAATGAGAAAAAATGATATGTTTCAATTGTGAAAACAAATAAAATAGAGGATATAAATGCGTTGAGGGGAAATATTTATACATTTAAGTTGATAATGAGCTAGAGGATAAATCTAATGATACCCAACCAACTATCTCGTGTCATGCAATTTCAAGAATTATCACACCATAAACCCTCAAAATTTGTGGGTTTTCTAAAGAAAGGAAAAAGGTGATGATGTTGATTGACTCAAGGAGACACATAACTTCATCAATATTAAGTTTTTGACACCCTTAAATTATTTTAATTATCCATCTCTACAATTTCATGTCATGATTACTGATGGTGACACGGTTAGTTATTCAAAGAAATGCCATAGTATCAATTTTTTTATCAAATATTAAAATATATAATCCCATATGTTTTATATCCCCATGCGTGGGATAGACATATTTTTTGGATTCTAATGGCTCACACCCTTAGGAATGATAGAGATGAAATTCCTAGAATTGTTCATTCATTTTCATTCTAAAGGCATGCCATTTTAACTATGTGAATTGTGTGTTAAGTCTCCATAGGTTGTTAGTTCTCACCAGATGCAAAATATTATTAAAACATGAGTAGATGGGTTTTTAGAATGATTATTCTCATTATAAGTACAACCAATAAAGACCTCTACATAACTAGACTTATAGGTATTATTGATAATAAATTAGTCATTTTTTGAGCTAATTTCAAAAGGACTACTTCTAAAAATAGATCATGATTATGCCATTTAACTACTATTATGAATTCAACCTCCAATAATTAGACCTTACAGGTACCCATATGTCCATAAGAGAGATGAAAAATATAGTACATGAGATGTTAGAGGCTAATGTTATCAAACATAGCCAAAGGGTATATTTATCTCCAATGGTAATGTTGTGTAAGAATAATGATACTTGGAGGATGTTCCCCAACTATAAAGAACTCAAAAAATACACCATCAAAGATAATTTTCCTATTCTAATAATTTATGATTCACTAGATGAGTTCCATGGTGATATATAATTTATGAACTTGGATATGTATTCAAGTTACTATTAAATTCATATAAAATATGAGGATATACTTAAGATAAATTTCAAAACTCATGAGGGTCACTATGAACTTTTTTTAATGTTTTTTGGTCTAAAAATTGTACCATCTACATTTCAGATTTTGATGAAAACTATCTTTCAACCTTTTCTACATAATTTTTTCTTGGTGTTTTTTATGACATCCTAATATACAATAATAAATGGAAAGCACATGTGCAACATGTGAATCGGGTACTTATAACTCTATAATAGCATTAGATTTATGTAAAGAATTACAAATGTGCTTTTGGAGTTAAATAAATAGGGTAATTGGGTCAGATTATTTTTCATGAAGGTTTCATAGTGAACCCTTAGAAGATCAAGGCCATGATAGAATGGAAAGTTTTTTTAAAAAAAAACTAAAGAACCTCAAGGAATTATTAGGGTTGATAGGTTACTATCATCATTTTGTGAAATATTATGGCAACATAGTACCCACACACAACTTTTTTGAATAAGCACTCCTTCTATTGGAATGAATTAGCCATGAAGGCATTTGATAAGATGAAAGAGTTCATGTGCACCAATCTAGTTTTGGCTACCCTATATTTTTCAAAGAACTTATTTTTTGAATGTGATGTGTTGGGGTATGGAATGTGTGTTTTACTCATGCAATAAGGATAACCCATTGCATTTTATATTTTGCAGCTCAAAGGTAAGAATTTAATAAATTCTATATATGAGAAGGATATGATGACTATTCTTTATGCGGTAAAATAATGAAGACCATATATGATGGGTAGACACTTTAAGGTGAAGATAAATTATGATAGTCTAATATACTTCTTGGAATAGATTTTTTCATCCCAAAAAAAATGGGTGACCAAATTTTTTATAAATGACTCTGAAATCATACATAATAAATGAGAGGATAATGTAGGGTCACATGCACTATCCAAGAGGGATGATTCCACAAAGACACGATTAGGCACAATGTCCATATGATAGGCAAAGTAGGTGTATATGGTAAGATCTGAATGTAAGAATGACGTTGATAATCATGTTATAATTTTTAAGACCTAGCTATGTTTTAGTGTCTCAAAAAAATTGTATGGAAAGAGAATGCCCTCTCATATAAAGATAGATTTTATATGTGCAATAATTCTTCCCTTAAACACATGGCTCTTATGGATCTCCATGCCTCTCTAGTAGGGGCATTTAGGATTCTTGAAAACTTATCAAAGAATTAAGAAATATTTCTTTCAGGAAAGATTCAAGGGGGATATCAAAGAATTTATGGCCAAACAAGGGTGGGATAATTAAGACCCTAGGTCTTCAAAAACCCTTATCTATTCCTAACCAAAGGTGGGAGGAGGTTCCATAGATTTCATAACAGGGTTGCCTAGGTTAGAATGGGAAAAAATTATCATAGTTATCATGCAAATGCTAAAAAATATTCCCATTTTTGTTCTTTTTCACATCCATTTGTGGAAATAGCCATAGCATTTACTTTTTTATATGTAGTTTAAAAGCTACATGGGACCCCCAAGATCAGAGTAAGTGATCATGATCTTATTATTACTTGGAAATTTTATAGTGTTTTATTATCATGTTTGAGTACTCAGTTTGCTCATAGCTTGTCATATCATTCTCAACCTAATGGAAAAAATAAGGTGATTAATAAATTCATATATGCTTATCTCTATTATTTTGTATCAAATAAACAGGATAGATTGGTTTGTTAGTTGTCACTAGTATAATGGTGGTATAACACTTCCTTCCATAACTCATCTAAAAAGTATCTATTTTTGGCACTATATGGGTACCAGCGACCATCCATCACCTTATCCTTGAGGTTATATCCAAATTTTTAAGTAAGTAAAGAATACATTCAACACAAATAGGAGGTATTAGTTATTGTAAGAGAGAACTCATAAAAAACATCGAATTGAATGAAGAACCATGTGGATTATCACCACAATGAAAGGTATTTTGAAGTGAGATATTAAGTATTTTTGTGCCTGCAACTATATAATAAAATATTATTTAATCAATTAAAAGGTATAACAAACTATCTACTAATTATTATGAAGCTTATTATATCTTACAAAAATTAATAGTGTCACATACAAGTTAAAGTTACCTTAGTTTACATGCATAAATCTAGTATTTTGTGTCTCTTTCTTGAAGAAGGTAATTTGATAGAGAGTATCTATCTAGGTTGTATTACTAAAGATAGATGAGGATGGCAGAGTCATTTTGGAACCTAAGGATATCCTTTAGACATATACTACAAGGTTGCAAATAAAAGGGATTAAAGAGTATTTAATCAAGTAGAATAATCTAACCATGGAGGATGAAACATGAGAGGGTGAAGTATTCTTTTAAAAGCATTCAAAATTAGTCAATATTGAGGAAAAATTTGTTTTTTAATGAGATGGGCATATTATGCCCTTAACTTATAGCTTGTATAGGGATATATGTGTCCAACATGTGGCTAATATAACCTTTTACCTTGTCACATCACAATTTTATATATTCTTATATTGTTAGTATGGTTGTCTTATAGAGTAACCATAACCTAAATAGGATATATATAGAAGGTAATCGTTATTACTTGGAGATCATATTATGATTTTTGTGCTTATTGCATGGTTGTGGAAGTTTTTCCCTCAAAGTGGCTTAGTCTTATATCTCTAATTTTTTGATCTATGATCAATATTTGGTGTAGATCTACTATATTCTATTCTTATTATCATTGTCTATTATTATTTATCTGTTCTAAATATTTATAATTATATCTATTATTGTAAACTGGATTAATCTATTTAACTAATTTTATTACAATGATTGAACCAATCGAATAATTGGTTTAGTCAAGTGTAAAATTTAGGATAATCAAATCAAACTAACTAGATTTTTATTTCAAATATTACATATAAACACCAAATATGTAATTAAAATGAATTCAATCAATGTATAAATGTGACTTTGTAAGCTAATATCCTATCATCTCTCAATATTTATATGAGATGAAAGGTTCATAAAATTTAAATTTTACATACTTAGAACTCCTAAAAAATTAGTTATCAATATAAAAGTCCCCAAAACCTACGAAACAATCATTGATTTATCCAAATAGATACTTTGTGAAAAAATTACATTTTAGAAGCTTTAAATTTAATATTGAATTATTGAAAAGGATTAAATACTTACCATATTAAATTTTGATAAATTATTTTTTGAAAAATAATTTCTAAAACACTGAGACTAATTTAAAAAAATACAAAATAAACATAAATTATTATCTTTGTTTCAAATTTTGATAAATTATCATTTAAAAAATAAATTCTGAAACATTGAAACCAATTTAAAAAGATAAAAAATAGACATGAATTATTATATTTATTAAAATAAATCTAAAAAATAAATAACATTTATATTAAAAAAACAAATTTCATTGTTGTCTAATGTTTATTTTAGTAAATACACAAACCATTGCATCCTTTGAGTTGTTAACATTCAAAGCCTTCAACCTAAACACATTAATTAAAGCACGTACGTGTTACAAAATTGGTAATTACCAAACCATGTTTAAACGTTTTAAGTACATGTTTTTCCATACCACGTATGCTTTTTCATCTCATTTTCTTTTATATTCATAAAATGTCCATGTTCTGTTTGACATCTTTTTTTCCTTACCCATATTATAATATAATATGCTCAATTAAATAATAATATAGTATACCATATTTAACTAAGATAATTTATTACACCATAAAATTATTTAAATTATATAGATAATATATAATTTAATTTAAAATATTAAAAAATGTTGAAATATATTATACCATATTATATTAAAACATGCTATATTACGTTATGTTATATAATGATATGATATGGTTTATATAAATTTTAAATAATAAAATGAAATTATAAGTAAATATTATATTAATATAAATAATATGTTTTCAATATTATTAAACAATATTTTTGCAATATTAAATGACATATTTTCATTTTTTCATATAGTATTATAATGAATTTGTATTCAATTGAGGTACATATATTTCTATCTCTTGATGTTGCTCTTCAAAGAGGTTAGTCTAGAATTTTTTAATTACTTCTACTAATAAAATAAAATTAGATGGATTATGTCTTCTTTGTCATTAACATACTTCACATAATGACAATTAAGAGATGTTAAGGCTTACACCTATATGTACTATTAATGAAACTAACAATATTGTTAAATTTTTGAAAATTGCCATCAATATATATATATATATGATCATGCATCTTACAGGTTTCTTATATGAAAGTATATATTATGCAATAAAAGATAAATATCATTTGCCTTGATGTAAATGGATTAGTAGACCCACTATTAATTTCTAATAATGTGAAGAACCCAAGACCTACACTAGATATACTTGATTGGTATATCATATAAATTTGTCCTAAAATGTAAATACCTCACATGGAGTTGGTAATGGATTATCCATTGAGAACACCACACAATATTACTAATTGTAGAATTTAGAATCATATATCTTCATTAACCAAGCAAGAATTTCATATCATCTTTGGACTCTTGCTCATAACTTTTAAACTTAACTTCTCCTTACCTCAAAGTAATTTATTAAAAATTACTCACATCCTAATCTATTTAATATAGCTACTTTGAACCTTATCTTCAATATTTTTTACATTATCATCATCATCATTATCTTTAAGGATTTATGAAGAATAAGAAGATTTTTTAGAGATAGAAATATCTAAAAAATATAAATTATTAAGAAAAAATTTACTAATACAACACACCCCAACACACATACATAAGAAAATAATAATAATAATAAACAAATAATACAAGAGCATATAGTAAATCAAACAATCTTAAATCACCTCAAAATATTTTTATGTTTACACATTGTACTTGTTTAAATATAGATTCATATGTTAAACTAATCTTGTATACTTGAAAAATATCACTCAAGGCTCTACTCTCATTTATAGACCTTCCTTGTAGTTGATAGACTTGCCTTCACCATCTCACTAGACCTGAATACTTATCTTGTAGTTTGATCATAATATTTTGATTACCAAATCACTTATAGCTCAAAATACACTTGAATTATGATATATATCCTTCACTATTAGTTAAAAATTTCCAACAACCTTCCATATTATTAGATAGTTACATTCAGACTTAGATAATAGCATCGACGCTACTATCCTAGATCTAATGCAAGTGTCCTTACCTTCTAAACACCCAAATTTGATATGTATGGGTTGGCCTAATAAGTTTCATTAACCTTTCCATGGAAATATTTTCAAAAAGTGTGGTATAAAAATAAATTAAAGCCAACTCATTATTCATCTAGCAAATACTAAGCAATAATCTATTCAATTTCATTCAATCAATTAAAAAATTGAGTCATATTTATATATTATTTCCTATTTATATATTAGTCATAGATCAAGTCATATTATAGGTCTGAAGCATTCAAATAATAGTACACAAGTAGTATTTATCAAGTTAAAAGGTAGATCATTACATGCACTTACATGTAGTATATCGTACCCTTATGCACACACAAGCCAAAACATAGGGAAGAACTACATATATCTAGTGTCTTATTCAAATGTATGAGGCCTTCTTCAGAGTATTATCTATGTAAGTATCTCTCATTGACAGAGGGGTCCTTGAGTTTAGTTTGACTTCATGAGCCCACTAACCCATTTTTGGTAAGCTGATAATATCTAAGAGGAGGATCTAGGGTTTGGTATATATATATATATATATATATATATATGAAAATCTTATGCATGTGATCTAAACACATAATCTGATAGGTGACATTAAACATAGAAAGACTAAAGTGGATGTTTCAGTCAACATTAAATATTTTGTATAGGATAGATGCATTGAAACATAGACAGTTGTGTCAATGCAAGTGTCTATAGGGTGATACAAGTGTTTGTGTTGGAAAAAATCTAATCTTCATAATCTGAAGAGTGGATCAGAATGTTTGGATACTGTATTTCTACACCTGCCTTGCTCAGATCCACATGCACATCACTGTATAAGTTAAGTATAATTTATCCTTCACATTGTTATTATTAGAATATTGAATGTTATAATTTTTATATTTTGCACATACTTAGATTTAGTATTTTTTATTATAATATATGTAGAATCTAAATTCATTAAGTGGCCTAGTTTGAATAGAATAGTTTACTCCTTAGTTCATTCAGCTACTCTTTCATGATCAATCCTTATTTCCAAAAATGGTTAAACACACACATATGAGTCTAATTAGTAATACGAAAATTACCTAAAATAATTGATGGCACTTTAACAAAATCTTGGATAAGAGAAAATATGGTTTTCATCGTTGATATAGAGAGTTCTCCATCTCATGAAAAAAAATTTGGCTAATGGTAAGGTTCTAAAGGTTTGAACATGATCCTAAAGACATAAACGGTTTTTAAATATTATTTGAAATAATAAATAGGATATTAGATATAACATATTTTATTATAATTCAAAAATTTAATATCAAAAAATGAATCAGTTTAGATATAAATATGTAATAAATCCCATCTGATAGAGAAGAGCCTATGAACAAGACAATATCTTGAAGAAAAAAAATATGATTCAGTAATATAATTTTGTTCTAAGAATAATATCTTTCTTTACTATTATAACTTTTGAGTAAAAACCAAGACAATAAATTAAAAAAACACAAAGATAAAATGAAGAGAAGAAAATAAATCATTTTATAGGCATATCTTCAATAATCAAGTAATGTAAACATAACTTAACAATCAAAGAAAAGATGCAAACAATAACATCTATCCAATAAGTAATTAAACAGCAAACTAATTAAGAAAACTAAAAAAAAATCTAATCTAAACTAATCCAGAATTAAAACAAAACTAATCTAATACTAACTAAACTTAACACTAAACTAACCTGAGAAACTTAATCTAATAGAAGAAATCAGAACAAACAGTAAAAATTAATACAACTATTTATATTAAAATTAAATTAAACATAAAAAAATTAGATCAATTAGAAACTAAATTACAATCAAATTTAAGCCAAATTAGAAGTCAAAGTCAAATAAAATACAATATAAATAAAATATATGAGTCTCAAAAAAGGATAGTCATCTTAGCAAAACAAATCATTTTATTTAAGAAATAGACATCTTTCTTACAAAATATCTTTAAAAGCTAACTTTTACAATCAATCAGATCAATAATATGTCATAAATAGCAATCATCAAAAAATGTTAAACTTAAAAATTTTAGATAATCTATTATAAATGATAATATAAAATTGGATATACCTACATTGCCTAAGCAATATATTCAACCATCAGAGAAAGTATCATTGATCTATTTATAAAAGTCATGTTATCTCAGAGAAATTGCATAGAAGAGAGAGATAAATGATTGACTTTAAATTGTAATAGTCCTCAATACTTGTGTTGTTCTTCCTCTTCAAATGAATCTTTGATCTCCTTTATACTTTCAAGTTAGTTGAAGAAATAAGTTAGAACTAACTTTAATTAGTTACTTATTAAGTTCAAATGATTGACTTTTAAAAATCAATTAATATTGACAGTTATAAATTAAGATTTATTGAAGACTTTTAAAGTCTTAAGAGATCAATTATTTGAATTTAGACTAGGTATTTTTTAACAAGTGGCGACCCTCTAGTCAACTAATAAAAATATGAATAATATTATTTCAATAAATAATAAGATAATTCATAGTTAAATAAAATTGTTATCTACATTAATTATATTTCACATATATATATATATATATATATATATATATATATATATATATATATATATAGTTTGTAATCCAAAAATAGTATCAAAATTATAAAATGTGCTAAGTATTATCAAGTTAAAGCTCAATTTTAAAATTATTCTTTCTGATAATCAAACGTCATTGAAATTAGATAAAACTTTTATCACTGGTTCTCTCATTTTATTCAAGCATTCATTATATTTTATTTAAACTGTAGGAAACTAAACTAGTTTTGTACTCGAATCACTCTCATCATCATCTATCTATAATTTGACTTGGTTCACTATTCTGATTTCTGTTAGAGTTTCAGACTCAACTTGACTATTTACATGTTTCCTTGAAGCAGATGGATGCATGACAGCAAGAAGTTTTTCCAAACTGAGTTTTTTGTACTCTAAAATAGATATTCTTTGAGATGGTGTAGGCTCACTAGAATAAGATAAAAATGTAAGATTTACAAAAAAAATTGTATGAATGAGCTTATAGACTTGTTGTGGTGGCTAATTAACAATATTAACTCCTTCCTGACTAGGTGACTAAATAGACAAATGATTAGAATCAGTTTACAATTGATGGAAAGACTTACTATGAGAATGAGATCTAACTTTAAATCTATGACCACAAAAAAATTTATTGCCCATATGATTAATAAGATTAAATAAAAAAAACTACTCAACATATTCCAAAATATCGGGTCAATGACATCTAAATGAATGGATATTTGGGCTCCTCTACTTTTATAGCTAGGACTAAACCATCTAATCCTAAAACTTCCTCTAACAATCTTCCTATTAGGTACATTTTGATTCATGTTTTTAGAGTTATGATTTCTTTCCTAACTACTATTATCATTATTTTTGTTCAAATCTAATTGATCCCAACCTGAAATTCTAAATACAATTCAAAATATATTCAAAATCTAAACTCAAAAATGAATATATCAACTATAGAATCAATCATAAAAACTGCACTTCTATATTTTTAGCTTTCAGTCACTTTATGAAAAAATTTAGTTATATCAACAAATGAATAAATCAAAGATTCAACTGTCATTATTTGAAATTGAAATTTATTTATATGATTTTCAATTTTTACTATGTCATATATTAGTATAATATCAAACTTGAAAATATAAAATCATATTATTCATAATTTTATTTCAAATATTTTACCATACCTTATTGCATTCTATTATCACTGCACAAACTCAATCTCAAAATATACAGTATATGTATTATTCATTAATTATAAACTATGTGTATTTTTCATCAAACTGACAACAAATCCATAACCATTGAAATAATAATTTCAACAAAAGTTTCATTCACAATCATTTAAGATTTTTACATGGTCATATCTTGATCTAATCATCATTTCAAAAACCCAAAATAACATAACTTTATCACAATTTTCTAAAATATTTAACCATTTTATTATTATTATTATTCAATTTATAACTTCAAAAATAAAACCCAAAAAATACATTTTGACGTCTTTGAAATAAACCTCTAAATTTTATAAAATCATATATTGCATGTCAATAAATTTTGTATTTTGAAAATCTTCAACAAAATAATTTATTGACATTATAACTAGAATCTCATGATAAAATCACTTTTGAATCATCAAGATTTCCATGAAAATAATCATTTTGATCTCATTCTTATACCAAAAATTTATGTATTTATGAAACCATAACTTTAAAATCCAAATGATATGACCAAAATCATCACTAAAATAAACTATCAACAAATTGAATACTTAAAACCCAGAATATCATATATTTTCAAGATAATCTCCATTATTCACCAAAAATAACTTCAAAATTAGGGATGAAAAAATTATAAAGTATAACGAAAATAATTTCAATCATCAAATCTCATACCACAAAATATAATATGATAAAACCTAGAAAGATAACTAATTTTTCAAAAAAATCAATACTACGACCATTCCAAAATTTATGCATGCAAAAGAATTAAAACAAATAATTTATTTTTCAAGACTTTATTTAAAATATCATACAAACTTGAACCCACAATCTTCTTTCCATGCAAACCATTTGTAGCGATAAATTATAATTATCCCTTTGATAATTATTCACTTTTCAACAATGATGTACCTATTATTGTTGTGTTTGCAACGTTTCAAACTTATCCAAATAGAGTATGGCTTCCATTGCATTCTTACTCAAAATGACTATTAAACTGAAAATAAACCTTTTTGTATACCATAACCTGTGCATTAACTACTCCTACTTACATGTTTCTATCTGGTTGGTTTCTTAACTTGAGACATGTCATTTAGCCAAATGCTAACTTGTTTATCAGGGTTTCAAATTTAGTAATGACCAAAATTCCTACTAAAATACCAACTAATTTGTGTATATCAAGGCATGTACAACCACATTAAATCCTTAAACCACCTTTATATTTTATTCGAATCTTGAAGCATCCCTATGATGCTCACATTAAATAACTCACCAATTGAACTACCAACTTACCAACTTACTCCATTCTAACATTAATTACACGAGCTTTGTAACTTATCAATATAGACATAGCTTAATTTTCAACTAATCTTTGAAATAAAATAATCATCCCATGTCCATTTCAAAGTCTTCATGTTAGGTCCATAATATTACATTGAACACTTACCATAAGATAGTATTTTAGATTAGAACCTAGAACCACTTAGGATTAATTGATAATCCTTTAATATAATATCTTAGGTTTCAATATTAAATCAAATTTTATTTATGTCACGACTCATTTTGTATCAATATTTATACTCAAAATTGCATTTTTAAATGAAACTAATTGAAAATCAATATGACAAATTCATATAATGCCTTCAATTTTAATAAAATAATAATGAGGATTTTCAATTTTAAATTAAAATCACTGTAGTAATCACTTCAATTGAATACAATCTGATCAACTTTATCCACTAAAATCTCATGACTAAAAAAAAATTTGATAATAATATGTGTGTGTGTGTGCGCGCGCTAATTTTAGTCATTTAATCATTAACTCTTTTCAAAACCACTGTAAAATAAATATAGATTCATAAACAAATCATGATTAGATCATTTAATTTAAAACATATGTATTCATAATACTACTAATTAAATAAGGTCTCCGACTGCAGTTTTAGATTTTATAATCAAGTGATCATTATGACAAATAAGAGTATAAATTTTAAAAAATTGTAGGGGTATGAAAAATAGGCATAACACTAGCGATCTTGTTAGTCAATTTTGAATATGAAATTGAGAAGCAATCAAATTATCTATTGTAAGAAAAATAATCTTGAGAGTGTGATCCAGATAAATCATTTCTCAAGTAGCTATGCGTGAACCCCTTTTATAATTATGTTCAATAAGGGATGAGATGTTCAACTAACATGTCATAAAGAAAGGAATAAAATAATAAGAGAGTTTAAGTTGGATACATAAATAAAGTCTAATACAATCTCTGGAAAAAAAAGTATTACTTCAATAACTAGTTATAACTCAATATATATTATTCATATATAAAAAAATTAAGCTTATAAAGAATAATATCTCAAAATAACTAAGCTTACAATTGTATTGCAATATTTTTGTATTCTTCCTCCATAACATGAATACTTCATCCACTTGAGACATTTGTTGATCTTTTAAATGAAAAAGGCAAACAACAAGAAGAAGCAAACAAATAAACTAGTAAACAATAAAATAAGAAAATAAAATAAAATAAGCAACACAACCAAAAATAAAATAATAAATTTAAAAAGACACTAATTGTGAAACAACTTTAAATGATGGTCATTGATTGAATAATATAAACAGTTCCCATCAAGATCTTTCAAGTAAAAAATATTATTTCTAACTACAATAGCAATACGATAAGGACCAAGCCATAATGAATTAAATTTATGATGCTTACCAAGATCTTCATGAGCTTTGTCCTAGTATAAAACTAAATCACCAATTTTGATTTTTTTATTAAGAAAATTTTTATCAAATTTTTTTTCAATTTTTATTTAGCCCTTTCTAATTTTTATAATGTTACTACTTTTGATTCATCAAGAGCTATTAAATCATATAATTTTTGCTCAATTAAATTAGTATCTTCAAAAACATATTGTAAATCAGTTCTTGTTGAATAAATATAAAGTTATATGGGTAAAGTGGCTTTAAATCTATATGTCAACATGAAGGGTGAATAACCAATTGCCACCTTGACAATTGTTCTATCAGTCCATAAGGCTTCAAAAAATAAATATGTCAATCTCTTTTATTTTCATAAACTAACTTTTTTATGATTGAAATCATATTTTTATTTGTTGACCCAACTTGACCATTACACTAAGGGTAATATTTAAATGAATAACTAGATATCATAGAATAATTTTCCAAAAATTTTAGAAATTTATTAAAAATAAATTGATCATCATTATCAGATATGATTTCATAAGAAACTCAAAATCTAAAAAAAATCTAATTTTCTAGAAATGAAATTACTTCACTTACTACAAAATTTTTAAGGGCTTTAGCCTCAGGCCATTTAGTGAAATAATTTATTGTTGTTAAGATATATCTATGACTAGTTGATAAACGAGGGTATATATCTGAAATAAAATAAATACTCTATTTTTTGAATAATTTTTTAGGTATCACAAGATTTAAAAGCATTACAGGTAATTTATATCTATCAATAAATAATTGACATGGCATACACTAATGAACTAACTTATATGCATCTTGAAATAATGTAGGCCAATAATAACTTACTCGTAAAATTTTATAAGCAATGGTTTTTATAGCATATTTTCTATTATAATTTCTTTCATGAAAACCTATAAGAACTTTTTGGATTTGGTCATGTGTAAAGCACCTTAATAAAACGTCATCTTTATTTCAATAAAATAATAATTTTTTAAATAAATAAAAATTTAAAGATTTTAAGCATATTGTTTCTTATCAAAATTATTAGGACAAGTTTGATTTTGAAAATAGAAGACTAAGTCATGATACCAATCATCTTTAAAAAGTATACAATTCCATTCATTTATTTTAAAATCATAATTAAATTTTAAAAAAAACCAGACATTTTCATGGTCTTTAAATGAGATTTTGCATTCAAATTATCATCACTTGATAAGACCAAAACATTAATACTTGAAAAAATATTTTTAGCTAAATATTTTACCAACTCGTTAACTTTAATTATCTTTGAAGTTTTGAATTTGAGATCAAACTTATGAATTCATCACATCCATTTTACAAGCCTTCTTTGAATGGTTGGTTGTTTCAAAAAATAAGATAAAATAGTTATGTTAAATCATACTATAACTTTATTTTTCATCAATAAATAATGAAATTTGATTAAAGAAGAAATCAATAAGAAAACAATTTTTTTAATAAGAGGGTACCTAGTTTTAACATCTTGTAATACTTTACTCATATAATCAATTGGTTTTTCATCATTCTTTTCAAATTCTTGCATAATAACAGTTTCAATCACTTTTTTAGTGACATTAACATAAAAAATGAATGATTTATTTAAATCTAGTTTAGCAATATTAAAGCACTTACAATGGCATCTTTAATATTATTAAATGTTAAATCAACACCTTTATTCCAAGTATAATATTTATCTTTCTTAAGTAATAATTATAAATGATTAAACCCTATAACTTATTGCAAAATTTGATCTATACTTGGTAAGGAAAAATTATATTTAACATTAACCTTGTTTAAGTTCCTAAAATCAACACATAATTTGATATCACCTTTTTTTTTCTAACTAGTATTAAATTAGCTACTCATTTAGAATAGTTTATAGGAAAAATGACACTAGCATCAATCATTTTATCTAACTCTTTGTTAATGTTGTCTTCTAAAAAAGGGCTAATTCTTTATATTTTCTGTCTCACATATTTTAAACTATATTTTATAAGTATACCATGTTTAATAATCTCAGTATTATAACTTTTAAGATATTTGTGTGACCAAGTGAACACATCAACAAACTCTTTGAATAATTTAATAAATTTCACCTTTTCACTTATTGTACATTGAATTCCTAAATACACATATTTAGGATCTTCTTTTGTACCTAAATTAATAAGAATAATTTCACCTATAATTCTTTTAGAAAGTTTTTCTATTCTAAAAATTTTGCGCTGATCATTAAGTGTAAACATAGAATCCAAACTTACTAAACCAATGGAAAATTTATTAGTACTTAATTGTAGATAATCTCCATAATTTAATACGTAATCATCATGATTAAAATAGTTTTCTTTAATAAATGAATCTATGTGTTTATCACAATTAAAAATAGACTAAATATCATTCAAATTTATAATTTTAGCTCAAAAATTTTAAAGAAAAAAAAGTTTGTAATTGATTCACTCTCACTTAGATTTGGGTTTGAAGCAAAAAATAACAAGCTTATCATCTCTATTATTATATTCTCTAAGTATGTGATTGATATTAAAAGCTTCAAATGTTCAAGTAAAGAAAAAAAAATTAAGTATAACGATATAAACAAGTTTGGTTAGTTTTTTAAACTTTCTAAATTTGTCTAATAATTAATTCAAAATATTCAAAGACTCTTAAATATTTGATATTAAGCTCAATAGCTTTTTTTAAACTTAAATATAATGCTTAAAATTTAGTAGTATTATTAGTATTTTTAAAAAATAATTTGTAATTATAATAGAATATCTTACCAACAAGAGAGATTAAACAAATTCTAGCACCATTTCTTAGTTGAGAACATGGTCCATCAAAATATAGTGACCATATAATGTTTTTATCAAAGAATTCTTCTTGTTAATTTTTTAGTTCATCCAAGCTCATCAACTCATAAGTTCTAATATTTGTTTCAATATAGACAATAGTAGGAGTAGATAATTCTATAGGTGTACTAAACCAATCCTCTCTTTGATAAAAGAAAATCTCATTACTTATGAAAACTCATATAATATCTTTTCCAACAAAATCACTTATTATTTTTTACCAATCTCTCCCTAATAACAGAACATAATTACTAAAAATGTCTAAAATTTAGACATTAATCATACATCGAATTCTTTCATCTTAAGTAATTTTAATGATTATATCCCAAATCTTACCACAACTTTTAGTGTCTTGAATCAAATTCAATAAGCTTAGTATTATCAATTTTATAAGAACTACCTAATTGATTTGCAATAAATTTAAGTATTATATTCTTTGAAGCTCATGTATTTAAGATATAACTAAAGATTGTCTTATTAGTAATTTTGATTGAAACATAAAAAAATAGGTATATAATCTGTAGGAGGATCATTATTTTGAGCAAAATTATATGTTTATTCATTACCATCTTCTTCTTGTAGGCCTACATCATTTTTAGAAGTTGGATTCTTAATAGCTTCATTAATTCTAACAATTTATTCTAAAAAGCTAGCTACTTGTAATAATAAAAATTTAGCTTTAATTATAGATAAATCATCAATTATATCATAAGCTCTAGCATCAGATTGTCGAATTTAAGTATAATTCTTAATCTTGTAAAGTTGATATTAAGTATTATTATAACCAATTGATAAAATAATGTTTTGAGAAGAATTATCAAATGAATTATTTGAAAAATTATTCTGTATTCCTTTACCTTTATATTTAGAATAAAAATTATTATTTGCTATATTTTTATTTTGAGAAGAATTGTAATCTTTGTTTTTAGTATTAACAACATAATCACCTTTATTTTCTGATGGATCATCAAGAGAACACATGTTTATGTTGTCTGCTAAATCAACAAATATAATATTTTTTTTTTTTAATTAAATTTTTAAATTTTTGAATAATATATGAATCTGTATCATGATCCAATTCACATATATTATAGTAATGAACTTCTTTATTTTTAATTTCATTTAAAATAATATTTTTATTAGATGAAAAAGGTTTATCATTTAATTGTCTTTTAATAGCAATCAGTTCATTTTTTAGATTTTAAATAGCTTTTAAAAAATTTGTATTATCTGAATTTAGACCTGTAGAAGACCTATTTTTAAACCCAATACATTTATTTTTTCATACTCAATGTAAAATGTTATAGTTTCATCGTATTATGTAATGTCTTTATCCTCTAAGGCCATTTTCTAATTCAAAGGTATAGCACCACAAAATTAAAGTCTAAATAATTTCTTAGAAAGTCTAAGATCATGAGAAATTTTTTGACGTAACTTAGTAAATCTAGTAATGAAATAACATATGATTTCCTCTGGATCAAGAGAAAATTTTACAAGATCATTAACTAGGTATAAATCTTCTTTAGCTTTTTTAAAACATAATTATATCAAGTCTTCAATATTCTTCCAAGTGCTAATATCTTTGGTGGGTAAACTAACAAAAGCTTGATAAGCTTTCCCTTCAAGTGTTTGAGCAAAAATTCTTAAGTAAATATTTTCACTTTATACCAAGAGTAGTGAAAACTAATTTGAATGCGTCTAAATGATCTTCCAAAGATTCTTCTAAAGCTCTAAAAAAAATTGGTATGTTTAATCCTTTAAGAGAAGATAACTTACCTAGATAATTTTCAATATTAAGTCGAATTTCAAAAATTTATAGATTTAATAGTATTTGTTGTTATGCTTCAGCTTCAAAACAAACTTCATATTCAGTGAGATCATCCTGATCTCTATTATTTTGTATACTTTGAATCATATCTTGTAGTCTCATATTTGCTTGTTCTTCCATTGGAAATTTTAGCAGTCTCTTCTACTCAAATTGGTTAATTTTCTTGAACCTAATTAGATTGATTCAATTGTAAATTTGTATTTATAAGTTCAAAGAGCATAACCAAATCTTAAAATAGATAAGGATCAAAAAGAAAATGAGTTATAGGTCTAAGATAAATAGTTAAAACTCTAGCCTTATATTCTTGAATTCACTTATTTATATCTGAAACATGTTTTTGAGTTTCACAATTAAGATTAGCATACAAATCTACCTCAAATTCTACAATTTATTTTTTTTCATTTATCATTTGTATGATATGCTGAAGATTATGAGGTTGATTATACCATGAATAATGATTTAATATAAAAGCAACATCAACTTGATCATCAACAATATCAAATTTATATTAGATAACAAGGTTTTGTCTTTCAAGTATCATGAATAAGAAGAAAATAAAGTTTTAAATTGATAAAAAATTTAAAATCTATTCCCAATAGAGTCACCAAATTTGTTGATGATGAAAAATATGTTGTCAAGTAATCAACATTTTTACCTATTATAAAGGTTAAGTTGGAATCGTAATAGTCTAATGATAAGGTTCTAAAGGTTTGAATATGATCATAAAAATGGAAAAAAAAATTAAATGTTCTAAAAAATAATAAATAGCCTATTGAATATAACATAGTTCATTATAATTTTAAAAACTACTATCAAATAATGAATCAACTTAGAAATAAATATGTAATCAATCTTATTCAAAAGAGAAGAACCTATGAATAAGACAATCTCTTGAAGGAAAGAAATCTGATTCAATAATATAATTTTATTCTAAGAATAATATCTTACTTTTTTGTTATAACTTTCAAGTAAATACTAAGGCAATAAACAAAAAAATACAAAGATAAAATGAAGACAAGAAAATAAATAAATTTATAGACATATCTTCAATAATCAAATAATATAAACATAATTCAACTATCAAAAGAAAGATATAGACAATAAAATCTATCTACTAAGAAATTAACAACAAACTAATTAAGAAAACTAAAAAGAATCTAATCTAAAATAATTTAGAATTAAAACAAAACTAATCTAATACTAAAATTAACACTAAATTAACTTTAAAAACTTAATCTAATAAAATAAATTAGAACAAACAGTAAAAATTAATACAATTAATTATATTAAAACTAAACTAAACAGAAAAGAAATTAGATCAATAAGAAACTAAGCTAAAATCATATTTAAATTAAATTAGAAGTCAAAGTTAAATAAAATACAATATAAATAAAATATGTGAGTTTCAATAAAGGAGAGTTATGTTAGCAAAACAAGTCATTTTATTTGAGAAATAAATATCTTTCTTACAAAATACCTTTAAAAGATAAATTTTACAATCAATCAGATCAATAATATGTTATAAATAGCGAAGTTTTCATCATTATTTGGATTGAATACTCAGATTCTACACATAGGACTACAAGACGAAATTATCAAAAAAATTAAACTTGACATGTTCAGATAATCTACTATAAATGATAATATAAAATTAGATATACTTAAATTTTTTAAGAAATATACTCAATCGTTAGAGAAAGTACCATTGATCTATCTATAAAAATTATGTTATCTCAAAAAAATTACATAAAAAAGAGAGATAAGTGATTGACTTTAAAATATAATAGTTCTCAATACATGTGTTTTTCTTCTTCTTCAAATAAATTCTTGATCTCCTTTTATACTTCCAAGTTGATTGAAGAAATAAGTTGTAACTAACTTTAATTAGTTACTTGTTAACTTTAAATAATTGACCTTTAAAACTCAATTAATATTGACAGTTATAATTTGAGATTCATTTAAGACTTTTAAATTCTTAAGAGGTCAATTATTTGAATTTAGGCCACGTATTGTCTAATGGGTGGGGACCCTCTAGTCAACTACTAATAATAAAAATAATCCTATTTTAATAAATAATAAGATAATTCATAGTAAAATAAAATTCTTATCTACATTAATTCCATTTTACATATAATCCAGATTATATATATATCAAAGTTAAAGTTTGTTTGCACTCCAAAAATATCATTATTATAGTATCAAAATTTTGAAATGTGTTAAGTCTTATCAAATTAAAGTTTAATTTTGAAATTTATTTCTTTAATAATCAATTGTCATTGGAATCAAATAAAACTTCTATCACTAGTTTTTTTATTTCATTCAAGTATTCATTATATTCCATCTAAATTGTAGGAAATTGAACCAGTTTTGTACTCCAATCACTCTCATCATGTATCTTTAATTTGACTTGTTTCATTATTTTAGATTTTTTGGGAGTTTCAGATTCAATTTGACTATTTGCATATTTTTAAAAATGGATGGATGCATGACAGTAAGAGGTTTTTCCAAATTAATTTTTTTGCACTCTGAAATAGGTATTCTTTGAGGTGGTGTAGGCTCACTAGAACAGGATTACAATGTAAGATTTATAAAATTATTTATATGGATTGGCTCATAGACTTATTTTGGTGGCTCATTAAAAACATTAACTCCATCCTAAATGGGTGACTGAATAGGTAAATGATTAGGTTTAGTTTGCAATTGATGGGTAAAGCTACTATGAGAATGTGATCTAGCTTCGAATTTGTGACTAAAAAAACTACCATTGACCTTATCATTAGCAAGATTAAATAGCAAATTACTCAACACATTCCAAAATTCTAGGTCAGTGGCATTGAAATGAATGGACATTCAGGGAAGATCCTCTACTTGCATATTTAGGACCAAATTGTCTAGCCCTAAAACCTCCTCTAGCAATTTGCCTATTAGGTGCATTTTGATTTATGTTACCAGAGTTATAATTTCTTTCCCAACTATTATTATCATTATTATTGTTCGAATCTATTTGATCCCAACCTAAAATTATAAATACAACTCTAAATATATTCAAAATCTGAACTCAAAAATGAATCTATCAACTATAGAATCAATCATAATTGCACTTCTATATTTTCAACTTTTAACCACTTTATAAAAATTTCTAGTTATATCAAAAAATGAACAAATCAAAGATTTAACTATCATTATTTGAAACTGAACTTTATTTATATGATTTTTAATTTTTATTGTCATATATTAGTATAATATCAAACTTGAAATCATAAAATTATATTCTTCATAATTTTATATTAAATATTATGCCATACCTTATTGCATTCTATTCACACTACACAAATTCAATCTCAAAATATATATTATATGTATTATTCACAAATTGCAAATTGCATGTTATTTTTTTATCAAACTAATAACAAATATATAACCATTGAAAGAATAATTTTAATAGAATTTTTATTCACAATGTTGTAAGCTTTCGACATGGTCATATCTTGTTCTAATCATCATTTTTAAATAATCATAATAATATAACTTTATCACAACTTTCTAAAACTATTAACCATTTTCTTGTTATTCTTCAATTTATAATTTTAAAAATAAAATCCAAAAAATGCATTTTGACATTTTTGAAATAAACTTTTGAATTTTAGAAAATCATATATTGCATACCAATAAATTTTATATATCAGCAATCTTAAACAAAATAATTTCTTAACATTATACCCAAAATCTCATGACAAAACAACTTTTGAATCATCAAAATTTCCATGAAAATAACCATTTTAAACTCAATATTATACTAAAACTTCATGTATTTATAAAACTATAACTTTGAAATCTAATTGATATGACCAAAATCATCACTAGAATAAAATAGTAAGAAACTAAATACCCAAAAGCTAGGATATTACATATTTTTAAGATAATCTCCATTGTTCATCAAATTTGACTTCAAAACCAGGGATTAAAATATTATAAACAATAACAAAAATACTTTCAATCATCAAAATATTATATCACAAAATATAATATGATAAAACCTAGAAAGATAACTGATTTTCTAAAAAAAATGATAATATCAAATCTTTCCAACTGACCTTATCACCAATCATTTCAAAATTTATGCATGCAAAAAAATTAAAATAAATAATTTATCTTATAAGAATTTATCAAAAATATCATATAAACTCAAAACCATGATATTCTTTTCATGCAAACCATTGTCACTTGCATTTGCACCTTTTGAGGAGATGTCAAAGTTCTCCTCATCTAAGTGGCACAATGGAATCACCTCTAGGCTTGTATGTAGCCTAAAAAATGAGGTGAATCTCTAGATAGGGCTAGTTCCCTTGATGTACTACTTTGGATTGCAATTACTACTAAACTTGGGAGGTGAAAAGGGAGAGAGATAACTAAAATCAAACTAATCTAAGAGAGGTGATACATTAAATAACATGATGCCATCCAACTATATGCATGTTACACTTGAAATCAAAGGACAAACTAAACATGCACTTCCCTAATCTTTATCTTCTCACATCAATGTTATATTATGAAGTTATGGATGAATGTGAAAAGCTAGAAGGACTAGACAAGAGGTTATGAGGGTACTGATGAATAGGTTAACTCATTAAATCTTATATATTTCCTATAACACTTCACATGTCCTAGAAAGAGAAACTTTTCAACTACAAATAGATGATAGAATGAAATAACATGCTAAGAATCTATAATATTCACTTATGCAAAATCAAACATTCCAAATAAACACACTAAGATCAGTTATGGAGAAGGTAAACATAAACATTTTTATTGATTAAAAGGTATACATTTGAGTATGGCATCAACTACTCAGGTGGAGCATCCATTATAATGCCAAAATAGTCAATATTTATAGAACTTGTGAGAGAGAGAGAAGAAGAGAGAAGTCCAAATGTCATAAAGACACTTTTAAATCTGATCTAAGGAGTTAATTATGCATGTGGAGAAGGTATTAGATTAATAATTCAAGGCTAATAATTACAAGTATCAATCCAAGTCATAAATCTCATGAAAAGTGGCAAGAAACTCTTCATTTTGGCTCAAACAAAATGTCTTCATGATTGGTCCTATTTGAATGTCTTATAACTAATTGGGGCTAGTTATAATGATTTTAATTAATTTTAATTAAATTATACATGCCTCTCTATTTATTGGTTATAGGCCTGGTCATCTAGAATCACCTAAGAAGGAGCAATCATCATCTCTTGTCAAAAAACATACTCTTCCATGCACCCCGCCCACTTGGATTCCAAAAAAACATTGTTTTACCATTAAAATACATAAAATATAGTGAAATTCATGTTTCAATACCCTTCATTTCCTTATAATCATTAGGGGTACCTTAAAAATCCATTCACTTGAAGTTTTCACACTTCTCCCTAGCTTGTCTACTAGGTCATTTTTGATTGGCTGAGTTGAAGCACCTAATTTGGATAATTATCAATTTATTTTTAGTATTAAATTTACATTAGGGATTATCCCAATTCTATATCTTCCTACCAAAGTTGGTTTCATGCTCAGACTCCTTATATAACCTATAAAACACAAAAAATAGTCAAAAATACACTATTTCTACCATGTTCATACAGGTCCATACATCTAAAAAGCATGTGGAGTATATTTAGGTATTCCTTTTCAAATTTAAAATATTTTTCATGATCAAAATATCTCATTATAATATCTTTCTAACTTCATTTTTCCAAACAAGTCTTTACAAGGGTTTTGAAGGGTTTCTAAGTAGTTTGACCACTTAAGGTTGTTTCATAAAAACCTGACATTGTATTTGAAAAAAAAATCCATAAATTGGTTTTTTAATACCCCTCCTATCTTCCCTAAACTCCTATGGTATCCATGCAAAGCCTCATGGAAGATGTGAGCTTCCAAACCTCCCCTATCGAGCTTATTCTCCTTTATTCCTGCAGGTTAGAATTGGTTTTTTGAGCCAAAAATGGCTTTCCTTGGTTTTCCTTGCACTCTAAAATATTTATAAGCCCAAAAAATATGTTTCAATAGGTTGGAGTGCACATCTCATGTTATAATTTTGAAATACTCTCAATTTGGACATAGGCCTGATGTTATTCTTGTAGCCTATCTGTACTTTAAAGTCCAAATATGACCTCATGAATATTACACTATATTAAAATAGATTTAAAATATATAATACCATCCCATATATGTTATTCAACAATTTATAAGTCATATTTCATGCTAGGATGGTATTTGACCTTGCATTTGGAGTCTAGGCCTTAATTTTGCCTGGTATGTCTGACTGTATCCTATGGTGTTTGGAAATTACTACTCGAATTCCTTCCTATATGTAATTTTTTCCATGATTAATTATAATTTATTCATCTCTCCATAACTCCTTTAAATATATCCCCAACTTATGGTTCATGTTTTTTTACCCTTCATCTTCAAAATGCATGGTTTGCATGAGGGGAAGTGCCCTCTATCTGAGACAAAAAAGAGGGCACTTCCCCTATTCACTCAAACAAAGTGAATGTTGTATAATATTAATTGATTCATAAAAATGTTATATACAATTTTTAAACCCTTGGTTAGGTCTCTTCTCCTAAAACTAATGGAAAAACCAAGACAAATTGTATATAGGTAGACTATTGCAATGTTTGTTGATGTGGACTGTGAACTGCGTTATTAAGGCTCCTTGTCCATTCTATATCCATCATGAAATATCCAATATATTTCAATTATTATAATTAATGGATTAAAAACTTCACTTTATCCCCAAATCTATCATATACTCCTCATAAACCTTGACTTAGTCAAGACTGAGTATCATTTCCTGACTATGTTTTATCTTAGAATGTTTTACTTGTAGGTATAGTTGTCTCTTTTATCTTGATACAAGTTTTATAGATAATTTTATGGCAAATTATAATCATTTAATTTTTTTTGAATCATTTTTAGTCATTTATATGCATTTGGTAACCCTCATTCCTTACTTCCTAGCTCACTATCTGCCTTTTGACTATTGTACTATGCCCCCTGACTATTGTAGGTGATTTATACCTATTTGAACCCTAGTCATGATGTATGGGAACATTATGTGAAGTTTTAAATCCATATATCATTTAATTATATATTTTTTTTACCTTGAAAAGTATAAACACCACTTAAGACACTAAGATTGTAACTCTGTCCTCATACTCAGCTGTAGGTCAACATTAACTCAGTATACGAACTGATGTAGGTGTGAACTAGACCTTAAAACATCACCAATAAACTCTTCATAATGATATTTTGGGTCACAAACATTAATTTGACCTATTGGAAACATTTTAACATGATGGCAAGGCTATTGTGCAAATTGGATGGAAAAGGTTCCCTTTTTGTCTCAGCAATGTAGATATCATTGTCTATTCACAGTGCTTTTAAGGGCATCATTAGCTCCTTAAAAACCATTCTTCACTCATTATTTTCCACTCAAACTTTTCATATCCCTTGTATATACTAGGGGAAACATGTTCAATATATTTTTATGCTTTGGAACACTCTATAAGCATGTTCTACATTACCTATAAAACCTCTTAGACCTCTATTTTGGCCTTTTGGGGAGAATTTCCCAAAACACAGTCCTTTGGTTCTTCAAGTTGGTTTCACACTTCCTCTTGCCATTTATTCACTTATATGATCTTTTAACTACCTAAAGACCTTACCAATACCTTAAAGACATATCCAATTATTTCTATCTCTCCATGAAATCATTTTAGTAACCTGCTCAGCCACTTGTAGATGGATGCTTTGGTATACCAACAATGAGCTAGATATGGACAATATGGAACCTTCTATGAAAATGAAATTTAAATGCTTAAATCAAGGATTCAAATGCACTTTTATCCATATAAATAGTTTGGAGTACACATCAACCTTCTCACACCTCAGCATGACATCAGCAAGGCCTTATAGGTGTGCATCAGGCATGTCATACAAGCAAAGTATGGAATCGGAGCAAAACATGTTTGTGAAAAGCTTCAAAACACCTAAAATTCATTTCCAAGTCTCAATTGGATGATCTCCAGAAATAAAACCTTGAAAATAGCTCCACTATATATTCCCCAACATGAAAATCATTAGCATATACATGGAAAAAAGCAGACAGGGCATTTCATGACTGAGGTAGCACGGTGAAGACATGGGTGTTTGATCAAAATATGGGGTTTTGAGACCAAAACATATAATTAGGTAACCCTCATGGTATTTAAACATGTAAGACACCATTTCCCATTCATATGAATCATCTATACATAATTCAAACCTCTTCAAGTGGAGAATTGATTGAAATTGCACATGGTGGTAACTTCTTGCAAAGTGAGCTATTAGACTATAAAATCAACTTGAAATATGAAAATAATCATGAAAAAATTATAATAATAATATATTATGATCTATAACTAATATCAGTAGCTATATTAAACATATTCTTCCAAACCATGGCAAAACCTATAAGGTACATAGATTAGCAGGCAAATTTACACAAGCAGCTTGTTAGAAATGGTTCATAAATAAAAATTAATCAATATTTAAAATTATTATATTAAAATTAATTTATCTAAGTGTAATTTAACCTCTCCAATTTTTTTGATTTGAAACCTCATTAACTATCCATGCTAAGCAAAAACATGAAGGTCACTTCAATGTGTCTAAAAAACCAAGAAATGAGTATAATAGTTTTGGCCTTAAAATGGCACTTTCAAATTAAAAAAATGTGGAATTGATCATGAAAAATTTGAAGAGGCACTACTAACCATTTTCCATGTGGTACACTTCCCAAAGAGGTTGTACAAGTGCCAAACTCACCTTTTCCTTCAATAAAATTGCCTTTTTTTAATAAACTACCAATTTTTAGTTGGTTTCAATTATTTAAGACTTCCTAAGACACATTTCATGTTAAATCACCCTTTTACACCTTTACATTTTCTAATAAATCCATACAAATCATTAAATGTACCTTTTTGACACTTAAAATGGCTCAAAAGGACATATTGGCTAATGAAATTTATAACCAAGGCTAATATATCATTGAATAACATTAAATGGCCTATGAAAAACCTATGAAAATATATTATTCCCCCAAAAATATCTATAAAACCAATTTTTTACTTAGGGGTGCCTCAATTTGACCTAAAAGTCAAATTTGATGAACAAATTGGTGACTCATAGGGTAGTATGCATGTTATACTAACTAGACCAATAGCCTTATCAGTCTATTGGGATTAGGAGTCATTTGAAATATTATACAAACAAATAAATCTTTGACCATTTACTATAAACTTAACCAAGACAAGACAACTAATGACAACCTCAACTAGACAAAGAAAAAGACACACACCAATAAATAAACAACAAGGCGCACACACACATTGGCTTAAATCACTTAGAAGAAGCAAAGAACATACTAATGTGTAATACTTACAATGAACATACCTCCCCTCTGGATCAAAAGGGAAGTTTGAGACTCTCCTTGCTTCATGACAAGAAGGATTGAATGAGGCATATAATCTCTTGTCCTTTATCATTGATGCCTCCAACTTTTTCATGATGTTTGCCAACTTCATTGGCTTGATGTTCATTGAAAACTAGGTAGATTCAAATAGGTTAGCTATAGAAATGAACTCTTATTTCATCCAAACAAATTCAACCTTTTCATGTGGATCCTCTATTACAGCTTTAAATGGTGATTCAACAAGGCACGCCTTCTTATCGTCCATAGTGATCTCAATAAGATTGGGCTTCCTCTCAATTACAAGTTCTTCTAGTTCATCAAGGAGTTTAGCATACTCTATCAAATATTGATCATTGTCCTCCATGGAATATTATTTATTCACCTTATCATATACTTGGCCTTGAACTTGGCAAAGCTCCTCAAATTCTTGAAATAACTTCATTTGTAGTTGTTAATCATCCTTGATAATACAATTCACTTCATGTTTAAAATGGTCATCCATAACCTCATTATTAGACATGGAGTCTTCTTCATGTATCTCTTTCTTCAAGTCTTGGCCATATTCCTTATAGATACACATCCCCTCAAATATGGAGGTAAAATATTGTGAATTGTCCTTTTATTCACCAAGGGGAGTCCCTATGGTAATCTCTTCCTCATAATCACTCATGAGGTCTTCATGATTAGCCATGAATTGGGCTTGTTCTTCTTCATTTTCTTCTATCATGATAGACTCTTCTTCCAAGATTTCTTCTTTTCCAAAAGGAAGGAATATTTTATTATCAACCAAATAAGGAGATTCAACACAAAAACTCACCTCTTCTTCAGCACTTAGGACCTCTTGAGGGCTTTCAACTTATACCTCAGCTATCATAATTTGATCTTGTTTGTCAAGGGTTGTAAGATCTTCCATATCCTCTTTAGTGATGCCAAGACTGGGCATCTTAAAATCTAGTGATTTAGCCCAATAAGGCTTCCAAGGAGTTGCATTTTATTCAAGCAATAGTTCTAAATTTTCCTCACCTAGTTGCTCTTCTTTTGGTTCCCACACCATAGGTGCATCAAGGCAAAGGGTGATAGGATTAGGACAAGAGGAAGTAGTTGGTGGAGGTGGAACATAAGGCTCAAAATCAGATTGTAAACTCTCTTTAATTAGGTTAGATGGGGTGTGTTTAGGCATATAATCTTCCTTTGGGTCTAAACCGTCCATCACACCTTGACTTAATAACTTCATCTTTGACTCCAACTCTTCAATTTGCCTAGCTAGGTTCTCTTGGAAAAGTCTTTCTTGAAGATCATAGGAATCATTATGAGTATCTGGAATACATGAGGGATAACATGAAACAAAATAAGATTCTTGAGGAAGGGTGAGAGGGACTTTCAAAGGATCAACCCCATTCTCCATTTCACACTTCTTGGCAATGCTTCTATCTTCTTTCTTTCCCCATGACTCCACTGTCTTACTCCATCTTGGGATGTTGCAATTAGAAGTCTCTTTTTGAGGTAGTGGGGATGTAATGTGAGAGGTAAATGATGACTTCAACTCCAATTCCTTTGATTCTAACATAGACTATTGCATTTACATATTGGCCAACTCAATTTATCTATTAAGGTTTGCTTTAAACACAAGGCTAGTCTTTTCAACTCTCTTTCACTTGATTTGGAAAAGGATGACTTTGGAAATTTTGACTAGGCTTATGAGTAGGGATCAAATATGGCTAATATAAAATTTGAGAAAGTGGATATGAAATAAGATAGATTTGGTAAGGATACCTCTCATAATTTTTTAGCTTATCCTCCAAGGAAAAAACTAGATCATTCACATCAAGCATCACACTTGTGAGCCTTTGCCAATTGGCTCTCTCAATAGGTACCCACATTCTTTTGATAAAATATAATGATTCTCTCACCCTATGAATAATATGAATAGTAATCTCTAGATCACATCCCCTTTGAGTATCAAGATCCAACATATACCTTTCATACCCCAAGAGTGTCTTCTTTAAGGTGGAAATGGGTTGGCTTGAGGAGTGGCTAGGTTGACTAGGAGCAAGACATGGAGAAGGCTGATTGTAGGACTGATATAATTCATGCATGGGATGATAAGGATCATATTGGAGCTGATGAAATTAATATTTAGGATGGTAAGGATCATGACAAAACTGACCAAGGACTTGTTCATGGTGATAGGGAATGGCACAAGCTTGGAATGTCTCACCAACTTGTATAGAGAAAAGCTCAACACCAAAGTCAGCCATGAAAATTATTTGAAAGAAAAAACATAAATAAAACATGTTACCATCAATATTCAAAGGATATGATAGGTTTATTTACCATATGATACATCTTTGGAGTCACCATTGATGCTTAAATAGATGCATTTAAAGGTTGATTATTAAGAGACAACACCAAAAAAATCTCAACCTCTTTGACTAAGAGTCCCACCAAGCATGCCAAAAACTGTTGTCACTTGGATTTTCACCCTTTGAAGAGATAAAAAATCTCTTTTCATCTAATTGTCACAATGGAATCACCTCAAGGCTTGTCGGCAACCTAAGGAATGAGCTGAATCTCTAGATAGGGATAGCTCCCTTGATGTACCACTTTGGATTGTAACTACTACTAAACTTGGGGGGTGAAAATGGAGAGAGATAATTGAAATAAAACTAATCTAAGTGAGTTTATAAAAAAAATAACATGATGACATCCAACCATATGCATGTAACATATGAAATCAAAGGACAAATTGAACATACACTTCTTCAATCTTCATCTTCTCACATCAATGTTACATTGTGAGGTTATGGATGAATGTGTAAAGCTAGGAGGACTAGACAAGAGGCATATGATGGCACTAATAAATATTATAACTCACTAAATCTTGTACATTTTTTAGAACACTTCACATGCCTTGCAAGAAGAAAGTTTTCAACTGCAAATAGATTATAGAATGAAATAATATGCTAAGGAATCCATAGTCTTCACTTATGCAAACTCAAACATTCCAAATGAAAACGCTAATAAAATTCATGAATGAGGTAAAAATTAGTAGTATTATTTATAAAAAGGTATACATTTGAGCAGGTATTTTCCATACTCAAGTGGAGCATGCATTACAATGACAAAATGGCTAGTCTTTATAGAACTTGTGAGAGAGAGAAGTCCAAGGGTCACAAAGACACTTTTAAATATTATCCAATGATTTAATTGTGAATTTATATAAGGTATGGTACAAATAATTCAAGGCCAAGAAACACAAGTGTCAATCCAAATCATAAACCTCATGAAAAGTGGCAAAAAACTCCTCATTTTGGCTCAAAACAATTGCCTTCATTATTGGCCCTATTTGAATGTCTTATAACTAATTGGGGCCAGGTATAATGATTGGAATAAGTTTTAATGACAACATACATGACTCATCATGCATTGGTTTTAGTCTTGGTCATCTGGAATCACCTGAAAAGGAGTAATCATCATCTACTGTTAGAAAAATTGCTCTTCCATGCACCTTGCCCACTTGGCTTCCAAAAAGGCATAGTTTTTCCATGAAAATCAAAAAAGGAAGTTAATTACATGTTTAAATACCCTCCATGGCCTTATAATCATTAGGGTCACCTTAAAAATCCATTCACTTTAAGTTTTCACACTTCTCCCTAGCTTGTCTACCAGGCCAATTTTGATTAGCTAAGTTGAAGCACCTAGTTTGGACACTTATGAGTTTTCTTGGAGTATTAAATTGAAATTATGGGTTATAAAAATTCTATATCTTCCTACCAAAGTTGTCTTCATGCTTAGAATCCTTATAGAACCTAAAAAACACAAAAAATAGTTCAAAATACCCTATTTCTACCATGTCTGTATAGGCCCATACATCTAAAAAGCATGTGGAGTAGCTTTAGGTAGTCCTTTCAAAGTTAAAATAGGTTTCATGATAAAAATATCTCATTAGAAAAGCTTTCTAACTTCATTTCTCCAAATATGTCTTTACAAGGGTTTTGGATGGTTTATGAGCAGTTTGACCTCTTAAGGTTGTTTCATAAAAACTTGACATTGGAATTGTAAAAAAAATTCCACAAATTGGTTTTTGAATACCTCTCCTATCTTCCCTAAACTCCTATAGTCTCCATGCAAATCCTGATGGAATATGTGAGCTTCCAAACCTCCCCTATCAAGCTTATTCTCCTCTACCCGCATGTTTGAATTGGTTTTTTGAGCCAATAATGGCTTTCCTTGGTTTTCCTTGCACTCTAAAAGATTTTAAAAATATTTATAGGCCCCAAAAATATTTTTTAATAGGTTGGAGTACACATCTCATGTTATAATTTTGAAAGGCTCTCAATTTGGACATATGCTTGATGTTATTCTTATAGCCTATTTATACTTCAAAGTCCAAATATGACCTCCTAAAGTTTTACCTACATTAAAATATATTTAACATATCTAATACCATCCCATAAATGTGATTCAACAAGGTGGAAGTCATATTTCATGCTAGGATGGAATTTGACCTTGCATATGGAGTCTAGGCCTTAATTTTCCCTATTATGTCTAACTATTTCTTTTGGTGCTTGGACCTTCTTATTGGCATTCCTCCCTCTATGGAAGGTTTTTAATGATTCATTATATGTGATTCATCTCTCCATAACAACTTTTAATATATCCCCAACTTATGGTTCATGCTTCTTTACCTTTCTTCTTTACCCTTATTTTACAAAATAGAGGGCACTTACCCTATTTGCTCAGACAAAGTGAAGGTTGTATAAGCATCCTTGAGTCATAAAAATGTTATACACAAGGTTTAAACCCTTGTTCAGTTCATTTACTCCTAAAACCTATGGAAAACCCAAGACAAATTGTATATAGGTAGACTATTGCAATGTTTGTTGATGTGGACTGTGAATTGCATTCTTAAGGCTCCTTGTCAATTATATATCCATCATGAAAGCTATAGGATATTATAATTATTAAAATTAATGGATTCCAAACTTCACTCTATCCTCAAATATATCATATACTCCTCATATACCTTAACTTAGATAGGACTGAGTATCATTTCCTGACTGTGTTTTATCCTAGAATGTTATACATGTAGGTATAAATGTCTCTTTTATCTTGATACAATGTTTATAAATCATTTTATGGCCTATTATAATAATTTCATGCTTTTATGGAATTATTTTGAGTCATGTATATGTATTTTATAACCCTCACTCCTTACTTCCTAGCTCACTATCTGCCTTTTGACTATTGTACTCTACCTCTTGAATATTGTAGGTGATTTGCACCTATTTGAACCCTAGTCATGATGTATGGGGACATTCCATGAATTTTTAAATACATCTATCATTTTATTATATATATTGGTTTAACTTGAAAGGGATAAACACCACTTAAGACACCAAGATTGTAACTTTATCCTCATACTTAGTTGGAGGTCAACATTGGCTCAATGTACAGACTATTGTAGGTGTGAACTAGACCTTAAAACATCACTAGTCAACTCTTCATAATGATATTTTGGGTCACAAACACTCCTTTCACCTACCAGAAACATTTGAACATTATGGCAAGGCCATTGTGCAACTTGGATGAAAAAGGTTCCCTTTTTGGCTCAGCCCTATAGATATCACTATCTATTCACAGTGCTTTTGAGGGCATCTTTAGGGTCCTCAACAACCATTCTTCACTCATTATTTACCCCTCAAAATTTTCATATCCCTTTTCTATAATATGGGAAACATGGTCCATATATTTATATGATTTGTAACATTCTATAAGCATGTTGTAAGGTACCTACAAAACCTCCTAGACCTCTATTTTGGCCTTTTAGGGACAATTTTCCAAAACACAATCCTTTGGTTCTTCAAGTTGGTTTCACACTTCCTTTTTCCCTTTAGAAACTTATATGATCTGGTCATGACCTAAAGATATTACCAAGACCTTAAGGACATGTCCAATTATTTCCATCTCTCCATGAAATAATTTTAGTAACCTACTCAGCCACCTGTAGATGAATGCTTTGGTATACCAACAGTGAGTTAGATATGAACAATATGGAACCTTATATGAAAATGAACTTTAAATGCTTACATTAAGCATGATAATACACTTAAATCCATATAAATATGTTTGACCACACATCAACCTTCTCACACCTCAGCATGACATCAGCAAGGCCCTGTAGGTGTGTATTGGGTATGTCATACAAGTAGGGTATGAAATTGGGGCAAAAGATGTTTGTGAAAATCTTAAAAATAAATAAAATTCATTGAAAACTCTCAATTTTATGATCTCCATAAATAAAAATTTGAAACCAAATACAATATATATTCCTGAACATGAAAATCATTAGCATATACGTGAAATAAAGTAGATAGGGCATTTCATGACTGAGGTAGAATGGTGAATACATGTGTGTTTGATAAAAATATGGGATAATGAGACCAAAAATATAATGAGGTGACCATAATGGTATTTAAATATGGAATACATCATTTCCCATTCATATTAATCGTCCGTATGTAATTCAAACCTCTTCAAGTGAGGAATTGACTGAAATTGCACATGGTGGTAACTTCTTGCAAAGTAAGCTATTAGACTATCAAATCAACTCAAACGATAAAAGTAATCATGAAAACCATTATAATAGGAATCAAATATTCTCTAGAACCAATATTAGTAGTTGGATTGTATGTATTCCTCCAAACTAAGGTAAAAGCTATAGGGTGTATAGATTAGTAGGCAAATTTGCACAATCAACTTGTTAGCAATGGTTCATAAATCAAAATTGATAAATATTCAAACTCATTATATTAAAATTAAGGTATCTAAGTTTACTTTAACCTCCCTAATGCATTTGAGTTGAAACCTCATGAGTTGAGTAAAAACCTGAAGGTCACTTCAGTGTGTCTAGAAAACCAAGAAATGAGCATAATGGTTTTAGCCTTAAAATGGCACTTTTAGATCAAAATAATATGTATTTGAGCATGATAAATTTTAATATTAATTATCTTACCATTTCCCACATGGCACACTTCCCAAGGAGGCCATACAAGTGCCAAACTCATCTTTCCTTCAAGAAAACTACCTTTTTATGAACAACCTACCAATTTTTAGTTGGTTTCAGTTACTTAAGACTTCCTAAGACACATTTCATGTGACATCACCCTTTGACACCTTCCCATTTCCCAAGAAATGTGTACAAAGCATTAAATGCATCTTTTTGACCCCTATGGCTCAAAAGGACATGTTGTCTAATGAAATTTATAACCAAGGCTAATATATCACTGAATAATATTAAATGACGTATCAAACACCTCATGAAAAGATATTATTCCCCCAAAACATCTATAAAATCAAGTTTTTACCTAGGGGTGCCCTAATTTGACCTAAAAGTCAAATTTGGTCAACACAAACCATTTATAGTGATAAACTATAATTATCCCTTTGATGATTATTAACTTTTCAACAATGGTATACCTATTGATGTCATGTCTACATCTTCCCAAACTTATCTAGGTAGAATATGGTTGCCATTGCATGCTTACTCAAAATGACTATTAATATTAAAACAAACTTTTTTGTATACCATAACTCGTGCATTAACCACTCTTACCTACGTGTTTCCATTTGGTTGGTTTTTCAACTCAAGGCATGCCATTTATCCAAATGCTAACTTGTTTATTAGGGTTTCAAATTTAGTAATGACCAAAATTCCTACTAAAATGCCAACTAACTTGTGCATTTCAAGGCATGTACAAACACATTAAATCCTTAGACCACATTTTAATTATGAGCTTTATAATTTATCAATACAAACATAGCTTAATTTCTAGCTGACCTTCAAAATAAAATAATCACCCCATGTCCATTTCAAAGTCTTCATGTTATGTCCATAATATTACATTGAACACTTACCATAGGATAGTATTTTAGATTAGAACATATAACCACTTAGGATTAATTGATAATCCTTTAATATAATAGCTTAGGTTTCAATGTTAAACCAAATTCCATTTATGGCACAACTCATTTTGTATCAATATTTATACTCATAATTGAATTTTCAAATGAAACTAACTTAAAACCAACATGACAAATTCATGTAATGCCTTCACTTCTAATAAAACAATAGTGAGCATTATCATTTTCAAACTAAAAACACTATAGTAATCACTTCAATCGAATGCAATTTGATCAACTCTATCCACTGAAATCTCATGATTGAAAACAAACAGTCAATATGTGTGTGTGTGTGTGTGTGTGTGTGTGTGTGTGTGTGTGTGTGTGTGTGTGTGTGTGTGTGCTAATTTTATTCATTTAACCATTAATGCTTTTTGAAACCTTCGTAATATAAATCTGAATTCATAAATAAATCAGTATTAGAGCATTTAATTGAAAACATGTGTATTCATAACTACTAATTGACTTAGTTCTCTGACTAAAATTTTAGATTTTATGACTAGGTCATCACTATGGTAGATAGGAGTTTAAATTTCATAAAATTGTAGAGGTATCAAAAATAAGCGTAATAGCAGGCCTAGGTTAACTAGTATTACAAAATGATCATGACATTTTTGAAACTATAAATCTATAGTAAGTAGAGGTTTCACCTATAATTTTTTTCTAATTCATGTAACTTCCCATTTAAAATTAAGTGTTATTTTTTAACTTTTTTTATGATTCTAAGAGTCACTTCATGAAGCACAAAAGCAAATGAAGGATTTGAATAAGGTAGGATGAAATGAGAGACAAACTATGGGGAAGAGTGTGAATGCTGGTTGAGAGAGCATAGAGGAGAAAAAATTAATTTAAATTCACTAAGGGATAGTTGTGTGTGTTTCTTCTACTTATTGTAACTATAGATATGAGAGTGAGTGAGTATATAGTGTGTAGATGTAATGTGTTGGATGTGTGAAGTGGTAGGTGCATATCCAAGGTATTCATTGGCCCACATAACCCTAACTACATCAATTGGTATTAGATTTAGCAATAAATTTTGGATAAGAGAGAGAGTGTTTTCCTTCATTCATAAAATAGTAGATATAGGGCATGAGTGAAGCAAGATGGACAAATTTTGGATAAGAGAGATATTTTTCATTATTGTATTAATGGTTGTATACTTGATGGGACATTCTCTTTTCAGTGAAAGCGGGTAGTGATTAAATCACCAGGATAGGGTTTACAATAAATGAAATCCCTAACCCAAAATCTAGATACATACAAACACACATCTAAAACACAAGGCTTATCCCTTGTATTAATGTTGAAAAATGGTTATATATATTTCTTTAAATGCATTAGCTAGAATCTATGTTTGGATCTCAAGTTATGAATGCAAGCTTCCCTTTCTCTTTCTATTCCTAAAAATCGAACTCTCTTGGACTTCTAATTATGGATAATATGGACTTCATCTTATGAGATATCTCATTCCCTCTCTCACTAAAGATCATTTTCAATACATGGCCTAAAAATACTCTCAATGTTTTTCCCAACATGCCTTTTTCCTTTCAAGTGCCACTTTTAAAAAAACTCATGCAATCTTTCAAAATCCAAAACATGTCCCCAATGGTTGATTTCCTCCTATACAAACATGGATGAATAATACCTGGTTTTACATTTTGTATCCAAGAATCTTGGATTCAAAGATTGATTTTGATAAATTTGGATTCAACCTACTTTGATCTATGCTAATTACTTTGTGTACTAAATTTCATTGGTGTAATCCTTTCTTACCTTATCATGCCAATATGTGCGTATGCAAGTCCCTAATTTTCTACGAGACTATAAGCATATATGCAACATTAGTAGGTGCCTTTTATGTAATGTTTAACTATTTTTCTTGTGCCAAGTGTTTTCCTAAAAAAAAATTGTGCCATAAGGTCTTATAAAATTATTTGCAATTGTACACTAGGTTTTATTTTATGTGCTCGACATAAATCAAATGTTCTTTAGTGAAATTATGAAAATCAAAACTTTGAAAAAAGTAAATGTGTTGTAACTAAATCCATCAAAATTATGTGTAACTAATTTTATCATCTTCCACACATTTAGAATCATACACCCTTTTTCTTATGTGTCTACCAGTGATAAAAGAGTTGTGTTTATGCACCATGCACCCATGTTATAAATTTAATCATAAAATAATACTTAGTTATTTGTAAGTGATGCAAGATTATTCTTCGCTAGGGATGCTCATGTATTATACACCTCATGTAACAAAAAGATGTGAACTGAGAGTTTGGCCATAATGACAAATCCTTGTAAAATATAATCATGTTGAGCCCTATGTTGCATGATTCAATTCAATTTACCAAATACTTATTATATTATTTCTTGTGCAGATCTTCTTTACAACCTTAGAGTCCAAAATGGACTCTATTTCTTCTTTTTCCTTCTCTTGTACTTGAAATATCTAATCAAGTACTTGAGACCTTGATTCCTCCTCTTCATCATTATTTTTCCTTTTTTAATAACCATATAAATCAGCCACATTTGATATGGGTGGTATGTCCATTCCTTTAGGCAACTCAATTTCATATGTATTTTCTAAAAAAAATTCACAACACTTTACATGGACCTATTTTCATCCATTTCATTTTTTTGTATGTTCCACATGGAAATATCTCCTTGTGAAAATTTTCAAACACCAAATCTGTCACCTCAAATACTTTACTTATGCACTTCTCATATACAAATGGTTTATACTATAAATTTATCTATTTCAACTCCCTTTGCACCTATTGGTATATCTCGCACATATATTCTACATGGTCTTTTTCTTATGTGTTTTTTCCATGCACTTCATTTATTTCCCTCAACTCTGTTAATCTTCTTATATTTTTCCTGCACACAATCCAAAAAGGTTCTTCCTAGTGCTCTTGTTCACCAGTGCCAATATCATGTCCTACTTATTTGGTTTGTATCCAACAAAATAACTCAATTGTTCCCAAGGATTATATTCACCACCTAGGTTTCTACATTAGTATATGGATTATATGTTGAATTTAAATTCATCTGCATTCCCAAATTCTTACACAATGTGTGCCAAAAAATACCTACAAACTTTGCATACTAATCGAACACTATATTATGTGGTAACCCATGTAGCCTCACCACTTATCTAAAAAAAATTAGTAATGCTCATTATGTCACTTGCATTTTTTCAGGCAATGAATTGCACCAATTTTGAAAATCTATCCACCATTATAAATATATAATCATTCCCCCTCCTATTCTATTAAATCCTATCATAAATTCCATGATAATATCATCTTATGGTTTCTCTGGAATAGGTGATGGTTATTGCAACCTTGTTTTTGGACTCTTTCTCTTCATTAACTAGAAAACTCTGCATGTTTACACAAATGTAATCTTTCCCAATTGTACCAATGTTATGTCACTCCAAAAATGTCTTTCCAAACCTCTATTTTTCTTCTTCTTTATCAAATTATCATGCATCAACCCCCTTGATATGTATAATTTCACTCCTTTGAAAAATATTCCTTCTTTAAAAAAATACAACATGGCAATCTATCCACACTCATTAGTTTTGTGAATGATCCCCAAACATCATGAATATCTTCATCTTATACATATATCTCATTCATGGAATCAAATATAATGAATTTCACTCACATCTCATTCAACATGATAATTATCATACTCCACACGTTTATAATATTGTTTTAAATTCCATTTCTATGTTTTAACACAAGTGAGTAATTCTATATAAATTCAATGCATTTAACATCATTGATTCTAATTCCCTTAGATGATAAGTGATAACACCTTGTGGTCCATGTATAACATAAACTCATTTAACAAGTAGTGCCTCCACTTCTTGCATTATTACATAATGGCATAAAACTTTTGGTCATAAATCCAATATTTATTATTTGCTTCATTTAAATCCTCACTATATTACACTATTGGCCTACCCTCTTGGCTCAAAAATGCTCCAACTATTTTTCCACTAGTATCACAATCCACATAAAATGCCTTGTCAAAATTTAATAGCACCAGTTTCTCAATCAACTTCCTCTTCAAGTGATGAAAATTGTATTTGGCTTTTGTTGTCCAAAAAAACTCTTTGTGGTCTCCTCTCATCACCTATGTGATAGTTTCACATGTCCCATTGAAGTTTTTAATGAACTTCTTATAAAAACTCACTAAACCTTGAAAGCTTCATGCTTCAAACATAATTTTTGGTGATGGCCACTCAATGATGGTATACACCTTCTCTAAGTCCATTTTCAAACTTTTTTGAGATACCATAAAAACCAAGTACACAATATTGTTATTCATAAAGCTACACTCACATTTATCAGGAAATTTCTCTTCACTCAACCATTGCAACACCTTCTTCAAACATGATAAATGTTCTTCCTTTATTCTACCAAGCACTAAAAAATCATCTAGATGCATAATGATAAAAATTCCTAGTAATGGCTTTAACATTTCATTGATGAGTCTCATGAATGTGTTTGGTGCATTTGTTAGTGAAAATGGCATGACTAACCATTCATATAGTTCTTCTTTGATATTAAATGAATTTTCCACTCATGACCTTATATGATTATGATTTAGTGATACCCACTTTTGAAATCCATATTTGTGAATTATTGTGCCCCACTTAATAAATCCATCAAGTCATTAATGCATGGAAATGGAAACTTATATTTGATTTTTTTTAATGGCTATTGATTTTGTGCAATACACCACGCTCCTTTCTTCAGTGCCAATGTTGTAGGTACTATGTATGAGCTTAATATTTCTCTTATCAGACCTTTATTTGACAACTATTACACTTTGTTGTTTTCATTAGGCATAAATCTATTTCTAACCTTATTTGGAAAACTTACTCTAAGAATCAGATCCATATGGTGACTGATATTTTCCTTTGACAGTGATCCATCTAGTAAATTAATCAAAATAATATCTATGAACTCCTCCAATTGGTTATTCACTTTCTGCGGAAGTGTTTCCTTCTCTTTTTTTGTGCCTATTAATTCCTTATACATCAGGTTAGGCATGATCAATAACTTAGCTTCTCTTTCACCACCTCCTTTAGGAATTCATTCCTTAACACCATCCGTATGTGCACATAGAAATTCTTTTGCACTTCTTCTTCTTTGTTCTTTAATAAACTCAACGTGAATTTCTTATAATCCTTCTCTAACTAATAAATATTTATTCTTCCATCATGTACAAACTTCCTACCATATTTCCATGGTATCCTCAAAAGTACATGCCCCATATCCATTGACATCACACCATACCAAAATCAATATATGTATACACTTATATGAAATTTCACAAGGTATTTCTAATTCACTAAAATAAGATGGCCCTTTTACAGCGACAACACTTTGTAATGGTTTAGGTGAAATACCTTCTTATAACTTAAATTTTATTCCATATTGCATGAGACCAAATTGTATGTGTTTCCACTATGCATAATAAATTTTCAACACTTGCCTCATGATTTACAAACTATTTGGAAAAGGCTCCTTCTCTATGCCAACTCATTATCATATTTCATAAGTTTTAACAATACCCTCTTCAACATCAAATTTTTCCCACACTTTGGATCTTCAAAACACTCCATAGATTCGTGAACTCCTCATCTCCATGCATGACATGTGTCCCATCTTATGGCCTTATGCTACTTTCACTCAACACCTAAGGATATTTATATACTCTATGTTTTGGCTATCCACATATAAAACATGTTCCTATAAATCATCTCCCCATTACTTGACCAAATTTATTATGCTTTTTAGACAGGTAAGATACTCCCCCTCACATGTATCCTTTCTCTCCATTATGCATATCTCCTTGCTCATGTATGTGCACCTAACTATATATATCACTACTCTCTCCTTATATTGATTGGATTCTTTTAATTCCATCTCATCCTCCTTTGCATGAAAGTATTCCCTTTCCTTTCATGGCACTCTATTTTTTGCATGACAACTTATCTTTAGCTTTGGTGTAAATTGATAAGCATCATCCACTCTTTGGATATGAGTCACACTTAACTCCTCTTGAATGGAAAATGTTATCCTATTTAGGTATATTACAAAATTCTATTGGTGTAATTTACTATGACTATATCTAATGGTGATTTTATAAAATTCTTTCATGTACTCCTTGACACTTTTCTCATTTTGACTTAGATTTTATAACCTTTTAAAAAGCCCATCTAGTAAACCAAGTAGGAATTTACCATTTATCTTGGTGACCATTCCATCCCACTCAATTATATTCTTCTTCTTCTTTCATTTTAAACTTCCTTCCACCAAAGCATTGCATGACCCTTGAGCCTAGTCTACACCACCTTCATGTGTTGTAGATCATTAATTTCATTAAACTTAAAATAATCCTCAATATTTATGAGCCAATTAATGAGTTATTCAAAATTTAATGTTCATTAGAAACACAATACATCCATATTTACACCTTTCTAGTTTTATGAGTTATATCTCAAGAATCTACATTTATCCAAGCATCCATGTGCACTTCTTTGTATTCTCATTTTCCTTCTATGCACTACTACTCTTATTCAACATCACTCTTATCATATTTTGTGTGAAAGCCTCACCTTATGTCTTCCTCTATCATTTATATTCACATTTTTATGATGCCTAAAATGTCTAAGACTTCATTAAGTCTCCCAATTGTATTAGCTACAACTGCATCTCCTCTACCAACAACTCTTTTGTATGGCATCTATTTTCTTTAGATGCAGTTCCTACTACCACAAAACTATCAACTCATAATCCTATGTGGGTTTCCTCACTCTCCACACTCCTAAAGGCTCAAAACCTTTCCCTAATACCAATTGATGTAGTTATATGGATAGGGTTTTTAATAAATGAAATCCCTAACCCATTAACTAGATAAGAAAATAAATAAACACACACACACACGCACACACACACACGCACGCACGCACGCACACCACGCGCCACACGCACGCGCACGCACGCACACACGCACACACACACACACACACCACACAACACACACACACACACACACACACACACACACACACACACACACACACACACACACACACACACACACACACACACACACACACACACACACACACACACCACACACACACTACAAATTTTAAACACAAGGTTGTGTCCTTATATAATGTATAAAAAAGGTTACATACATTTATTCCAGTGCATTAACTATAGGTTATGCTTGGATCTGAAGCTATAAATATAATATTTATTTTATCTCTCTTCCTAAAACATGAAGTTTGTCAAGATTTAAATCACACTCAATCCTATAAAAACCTTATACTTATGATATCTCTCTCTCTCTCTCTCTCTCTCTCTCTCTCTCTCTCTCTCTCTCGCTCTCTCTCTCTCTCTCTCTCTCTCTCTCTCTCTCTCTCTCTCTCTCTCTCTCTCTTCTCTCTCTCTCCTCTCTCTCTCTCTCTCCCTCTCTCCTCTCTCTCTCTCTCCTCTCTCTCTCTCTATAAAATATCATTCTCAATATATGACCTTAAAAACTCTTGATTCCTTACTAAGCATGACTTTATATAGGCTCCTATCAAGTGTTACATGTCAATAAATATTAACACAACCTCTCACAAGCCAACATATGTCCCTAAGGGCTATCCTCCTACCACACAGACATGTATGGACAATATGTGGTATTAGAATCCATCTTCAATAATATTAGTGTCAAAGATCCATTCTAATAACTTTGGAGTCAACCTACTATAATATGTGCCAATTTATTTAGACTCCAAGTTTCCTTAGTGCAATATTTTTCTTTCTCAATGTGACAATGCAGGTGTGCACATGTCCCTAATCCTCTATACGACTCTAAGTGCATTTTATGATTTGAAAAGTAAATTTCCCATAATGTTGTGTTGTCGTGCTTATGTTAAGTGTTTTGTTTTTTTTACATTATACGATAAGGTCATATATAAATAAACTCTATGTGACTACACACACATTCTCCTTTGTGTGCTCATGCAAATTAAATGTTCTCTAGCATGACTACACATATCAAAATTTTGACCAAAAATAAATCTACTACAAGAGACTCCATCTAAATTTTATGTAACTGACTGTACCCTCATTCATGCATATAGACTCATGTGCTTTTTTTTAATACACCTAAAAATGATAAAACATATGTGTGCCATGTGCCTATGTTGGAAATTTATTTGCAAAACTAGAATTAGTTATTTTTGGGTGATGCAATATTACTCTTACATGGATTTTTTTCCATCTTATGTGGGTGGGTATAGAATAGATATATGACAGAGAGGTATAGGTATGTGTATGATCTATGTAGGATTGAAGTAGAAATAGTGAAAAAGTGGGTTAGACATGCATGTGAGTAAATTTTGCAATGGATGAAAATATTGTAACTTAGGTAGCTGAGTTGAATATTATGTTGAGAAAAAACCAAGTCCAAAAGGAAGATGAGGTAGGGATGGGGGAAAGGGTGGTTCTATACCAATCATGTAAAATGTTGAAGAGTTTAAGGAGAAGTTATATATTGTACAAGTGAAGAAAGATAATATGAAGGAGATATTTCTACTATAAGGGAGGAGAAAGAAAGGATAAGATCATGGATCATACCATGTGTTGTGGGAGTGAAGAGGAAGAAGGTATCTAGGAATAAGAGAACCTTGAAGCAGATTGAAAAATTCTTAGTGGAAGAAGGAGTAGCATAACCATGTCTTTTAGAGAGGATCAAAGTGGTTTGAAGGAAGTGCAAGTGAATACATGGGATGGATATTTGGAGGGAACAATGAGTGGAGAGAAAGAAGATCTTTCATTAGAGGAAAATGAGTAAATTGTAGCAAGAGTAGATGTGCTAGCTGAGATGGTGGCTAATGAATGTCTTATGTTTGACAAAGAAAGACTAAAAAATGATATTTTAATTAAAGAATAGATGAGGATGATTGATGGAATGTTTGATTTGCTTATTTCTAGCGGTATTTTTAAAAGTTAGGTAATGACCCAAGAAAAATGAGTGATCATTTTGTGTATTTTCCAAGATCTTGGGGATTCCAAGAGTCACTAAATGAAGCACAAAAATAAAGGAAAGACTCAAATAAGGTAGGATGGGGTGAGATAAGACTTTTAGGAAAGAGTGTGGGTACTTGTTGAAAGAGCATAAAAGAACATAGAGTAGAGTTAATTCCATTAAGGTATTGATGTGTGTTTCTTCATCTTATTGTAACCAAAGAGAAGAGAGTGAGTGAGTATGCAGTGTGTGTAATATGTGTAATTCCTCAAGTAAGTTAAGTAAACGATTGTTTTTATTTTTAGTATTATTGTTGAAGTGTGTGGATGTCAAGTGTTGAATGTGTGAAGTGGAAGGCTATAGAGCCAAGGATATTGGTGTAGTTATGGAAAGGGTTCCTAGTGACGGGATGCCTCACCACACAACCATCAACAATACATAACAGATTATCATATACATTTTATTCATCAAACAAGGTTATATGATACTAAGATATTCACAACTTTGCATAGGGGCCCTCGAATCACTTCTTAGAGCTCTCAGCTCTTACATCTCACTCACTCTTAGTTTTTCATTTTAGCAAGGTTTGGCCCTTAGTCCTCGGCCCTTCTTATATAGCCTCAATTTCAACATTACCTATGGCAACCACTAACAACTAGCAACAACCATCAGTAACCATCACCAATACCAACCCTTTTCAGTCAATTTAACACCTCTATTTATAGTTATTCTGACTTGGTCACCATCTTATCCAGTCAAGGTAATAGACAGTTGTATCCACATAACCTTTGTGCCAACAATAGGTCTATGCTAGGGATAGCCTAGGTTAAGTTAGACCTTGAGCCTTGTGGTTATAACAACAGTTAATCAGATTTGCCTCATAGATCTTATTGTCTTTTTTCATCACATAAACTGTAACTATGCTAGGTGTCATCCTTTATAGCCGACTGATTGGCCATTGATTTATCTTGACCATTGTTAATTCTTGCCTCAAGCTTTGCATATGTTGCTTTGCACCTTGCTTCTTGGTTTCCTGTGGTAAGTGTCTTTTTCCTCTATGCCTCGTGCTATAGATAATCTTTCTTCTCATGTGTCATTTACTTGTTTGACTCCTTAGAACTATTCATTAACTTGATTTTGTGCCTCTGTGCACTGCTCATGCACACTCTTTGCATCATTTCTATGTGCGCTCATACATAATTTCTTTTACATTGTTCTTTGGTGCCTAGTTCTTTGCATTACATGCACACTCCAAAATTTGGTCTATTCACAATTGTTGATTCACCTAGGATTCCCCTACATCAGATGTCCTTCAGTAGACCCCCTAATCCAAACTGCATCATTAATTATTCTTATTATAAACTAACTAACAAATTTAATATTTTAAGATAAAAACAAAATAATAATATAATATTAACTACCTAATTTTAAATACACTCCAAAAATGTTTAACTATTAAAAAGATCAAATAAAAAATAAACTTACCTTCTCCTTCATAAAAAAATGACACTTCGCTTCTTTTCTATTCTCTCACTTCTTTGTCCTCTTTTACTCTTTTTGGAAGTTACTTAAAATAATATGATTTTTTGCTAATAAAGAGATAAAAGAATAGCTTCAGGTCACTAGTATAAAATGAAGACATAAACCAAATATTATTTGCATCAAATTTATATCATCATAAAAATTTATGAAATAAAAAATTGTTAACAATATTATTGAAACGGAAATGATAATGCTAATTACATCTTATGTAATAATGATTTCTGAATGCATGAAACCTTTTATTACAACTTATGTTCTTTTAAACTTTTTAACCCTATTTTACTTTTTAAAATCCTAAAAAAATATATAATTCAAAAGCAAAATGTCCAAACTTTTAACCCCATCCCTTCTTTCTAATACAAGTAGAGTTATTTCCTAATAAATGAAACCATACAAACAATTTGAAGGTATTTGGGAAAGCACTGATACTAAAGCTCATAGATATAAACTCCATGAATATTCTACCTGCAAATCTAAGGAAGACATGAATAGTGATTTAGCAACTTGCTTTGTTTTTTTTAATTATTGTCATTTTTAATATTATCAAACAATTTTCTTTAAAATTTAAATAAAAAACTCCGAACCATAATTTTAGGCTGGAATAGAATCTAACTTTCCCTGTACTCAATATATTACAATTATAAATGCACCTATCAATTGTGCGTAATTAATTAATTAGTTTTTTTTTAGGTACCATGCATGGCTACGTTAGTCGTTATGTTTAACGTGTTGTATTGCTAGGTGGGCTGATATTGAAATTTGATTAAAGAAATCATCGTCTTTTCTTTTGATTGTTGTCAATGTCGAAGACTTAGACGGATTATCTGATATTTATGTTCAATTATATATTACTACAACTGTGCCTTCTTGTTGCCATTTGTCTTATTTTCTTGACCTTTCTGGTTTTTCTTTTTCTGATTTTGGCAGAGGGTGCAGATTTTTATATACTTCAAGTTATAACTCAGTTTTTTTTGTTTTTTTTTTTCCTTCTTTTTTGGGAATTGACGTGAGCTCAGCTGGTCATTTTTTATACACGAACATAGCCATGTTAAGTAAAAATTCAACATTAAATGGCTATGCAATTTTTATTTTAGACCATGAGTACCTTCTGAATCAGCGCTAAAAACCCTTAGATAGGTCTACCTTCTATTATCTTATGCAGGTATCTGAACAAATTTAAATATTATTTTTTAAGAATGAATTACTTCAGTTTTTTCTTCAATAATAAGATTTCATTGATTATAAGTTATATTTATGTAGGTGTGGATCACATGACTACGTGTAAAATTGAAACTAGGAAAATGAACAATCACATAGCATCGGGACTATCCTTCCTTTATTCTCTCTAAGAAGGAAATTGAAGTATAGATTTCTTGACTGAGAGCTACAATGAAGCGGCCTGGGAACCTAGAGTGTGAGCCTGAGTTCGAGCTCAGTAAACCCAACATTGAACACGAAGTCGACGTTGAAATCTATGTACCCTCTCTCAAAAATGTGGACAATACCCTGGCGGTGGCGCATAAGGTCGGTTCGCCGCGTCGTCTGGATTTTCTCAAAGAGTTGAGGATTGCAATCATAGAGACCTTGTTCCCTGATGACCCTCTGCGCCAATTCAAGCGCCAGCCCGTATCAAAGAAATTCCTACTAGGCGCGCAGTCACTTTTTCCTGTGCTGGACTGGGGAAGACATTACACATGGAACAAGTTCCAGGGCGACTTGTTGGCAGGCTTAACAATTGCAAGCCTCTGCATTCCCCAGGTAGTCATCTGTTTCCAATTTAAGGATTTTTTTTATTTTTTTAATGAATTACTATTTTACATGGTGATTTTATATCTAGAGTCAAGGATTGGGGGTATCCATTCTGCCAAAGTTGCTCAGGACACAATTCCGGTCTCATCCTTTTCGTGTGTCAAGTTTTGCTAACAACAAGAAATGATCCATGGTGAACTCTTTGTAAACCAAACAACTCCACTAATTAAACCAACAACTATTCACAACTTAAAGATTTTTTATTTTTTTAAGATTTTATAAAACCTGAAAAAATCAATGCAAGAATAAGCTTGGTTATCGATTCCATTGTATTGTTGAATGGATTTGATGAATAACTTTGTCATCAAAATAAATATCTGCTCTAGAATATATGGTAGACATTCCCGAAATTAACACTTGATTGAGATGACTGCTGTCATTAATCCTTAGGATATTGGATATGCAAAATTGGCTCACGTGGATCCTCAATATGCGCTTTGTAAGTTTCTCTTTCCATTTGGATTCAAAGAAAATGTTTACAGCTTCAGAAAATAATTTATGGGACTTTTTTGGTCATTGATGTTTAAAGACACCAGCTTTGTAACCCCATTGATATATGCGGCGATGGGGAGCTCCGGAGATATTGCAATTGGACCAGTAGCTGTTGTTTCTATCTTATTGGGCACATTGGTCAGCAAGGAAATAGAAGATATTGCATCTCCTGATTACCACAGACTTCTCTTCACATCAACGTTTTTTGCTGGTGTTTTCCAGGCACTACTTGGAATTTTCAGGTGTGCATACACATCCGTATATTTGTAGAGACAGGTTTACTACTAATCGTCATCTATCCTCTAATGATATTTCTACTTGTCAGGCTTGGTTTCCTGGTTGACTTTCTATCACATGCTTCTATTGTTGGCTTCATGGGAGGTGCTGCCATTACAATTTTGCTACAACAGCTAAAAGGATTTCTTGGCATAAATAATTTCACCAAGAAAACGGATATCATCTCTGTAATGAAGTCTGTATGGGGTACAGTTCATCATGGAGTATGTAAATTCAGTGTAAACTTTTCTTATGTTTTCTACTTTGAAATTTGTAAATATCTGTATTTTATGGTTCGCTCAATTTCCGCTAAATATTTAACAAAGATAATAGATTTTTTGTGTTATATAGTACTGGTGGGATTTAGGATTTGTTCTAGAAAATCAATTTGTAGTTCTTCAAGTCTATATAGTTTGCAACATTGTATTGTTTCGCAGTGGAATTGGCAGACTATTTTGATCGGAACACATTTCCTGATGTTCCTTATGGCCGCTAAATTTATTGTAAGTATGAAATTTATTATCGATGTTTCTTATGGCAACTAAGTTTACTAAAGTCCTACAATATACAGTTTTAGGAAGTTTAGAAATATAAGGCTCATACGTTTCAGAAATCTGACCTGGCCTTTGCATTTATATGAAGAGTGCCGGAGTTGGGTTCTTATGTAGTATTTGTTCACTGAATGATAAGTTCATACAATTTCAATTAAGATGTTCTTTCCTGTCATAATCAATTGTAACAGGGCAAAAAGAACAAGCGGCTTTTCTGGGTGCCAGCAGTGGCTCCTCTGATCTCAGTCATTTTGTCAACAATCATTGTTTTTCTAACGCGTGCAGACCAACATGGTGTGCAAATTGTAAGTAAATGGTTCCTCTAGCTATGTTGATTATTGTTTTTGAAAGGTGGGTGAGGGGAATGAGGGGCAAATTGTGGGTAGCTTCAATTTACGGATTCTTACAATGAAACATTTTGAATAACAGGTGAGACATGTTAAAAAAGGTGTAAACCCTAGTTCAGCAGATCAAATTGCTTTAAGTGGCGTCCTCCTGCCAAAAGCCGTTAAAATTGGATTTGTGGCTGCTTTGATTGCTCTTACGGTATGATAATACATTCATTGCTTATCAAAAATGGGATTTTTTAGTTTTTGAGAAAATGTTTAGGATTGTAGTAAAATATAGAAAGCTACGAGCAGCAGCATCTGAACTGGTAAGATCAGAGGTGATGAAAGAGAAAACAAAGTCACCTAAGAAATAGGAACTAACACTCTGACTGCTGGGCGGGAGAGACCGTCTAGAGATTAGACTAGACTAGATTAGAGATGCCGAGTGACGGATATATATAGTTGACGAGCCGGAGAGGGGAAGGGAGGGGTACCGCTGGTCGAGATGGTACTCTCTCACTCCTCCCAACAGCAATTCACAACCAATAATAGAGAGTGACAAGTTAGCAGAGAAGCTAAAGAGCTTGCAAACAAATAGACAAAGCCATAGTTATCAGCATTAGAAAAGGAAAACAGTATGATAGTCATGCCCATTCTTTTAAAACATGAACATATGAACATAAATAGTTTTCAACTATGGATTTTAGAGCCTTTTAGTTTCTGTTTACTGTGAACCCCAGTGACATACGATTTATTGTTAGAAGATAATTAAGTGTTAGGTTGGAAAGTGAACTTATGCCTTGGGATCAAACTGGACTGAGATTATTTGTTTATATGTGAGGACCATTTTAGGAAGGTATTACAATAGGAAGAACATTTGCAGCTTTAAAGGATTATAATCTGGATGGAAACAAAGAAATGATAGCGATGGGCATTATGAATGTAGCCGGCTCATTGACTTCTTGTTATGTTGCAACAGGTATTTTTTAATTTCTTCATTAACATTTTTCACGTGAAAATGACTAATTTAATCCGTTTAGATGTTTAAGTGTTTTCTTGTCTTCTTTCACAGGCTCTCTCTCACGATCAGCAGTGAACTATAATGCAGGCTGTCAGACAGCAGTTTCAAATGTTGTGATGTCAATAATGGTTCTTCTTACACTTTTAATGCTTACACCACTTTTCCATTACACTCCAAATGCCATCTTGGCTGCTATTATCATCTCTGCGGTCATGAGTTTGATCGACATCAAGGCAGCACATCTCATTTGGAAAATTGATAAACTGGACTTTATTGCCTGTATGGGAGCCTTTTTCGGTGTAATATTTATATCTGTTGAAATTGGGCTTTTGATTGCAGTAAGTACTATTTCATTTTCTATAACATTATATACGGGGGCAATAAAAGGCAGAACGGATGTTGGTTATAAAAACAATTGAAATATGGGATGAGTAAAGCGAGTGAGGATGGCCATTTTTGTAGGGCTTACTCTCTGCTTGCAATTTATTAGTAGTTTTTGTCTTTCTTTGCTACCAGAATTTTTTGTCTAAGTGGGTAGGATTTTTAACCTCACTTGCACTGGCTATGAAACAGGTTGGTCTGTCCTTCGCGAAAATTCTCCTACATGTGACAAGGCCACATACAGCTCTGCTTGGGAAAATTCCTGGAACAAATATATTCAGGAATATTGAACAATATCCCCATGCTAACAGTGTTCCTGGCATTCTAGTTGTACGCATTGATTCTTCCATATACTTTTCAAATGCAAATTACATCCGAGAACGGTAAGAGCTGTTTCAGTTGCTTTATTAGTGGTAAATAAACAATTTAAGGGCTACTTACCAAAACTGGGGCTCTGTTGTGAATCTTATTGTTCATTTTCCATGCTCTTGTTTATCTTTACAAGAAGTTTTTTCTATGGATTTATGAAATTGCTCTTATTAGATATCTTGATTCTATTTATATAAAAGATTTCATACTCTGTAAGCAGTCCTATTGTTATAAGAATCTACATATTTATGTCAAATCTGTTGATGGTGCTTTCACCATTGCAACCTTGTATATTGATGATATGTTGTTGTTGGCAAATGATGTGGCCTTCATGAAAACCATCAAGGTTCAACTTGCTGAAAAGTTTGAGAAGGTAGATTATGTAGAAGCCCAATAAATTCCTCGTTTCAAAATTATCAGAGATCGAGAAAGGAAGTTGATTATACCGAGTTATATATATATATATATATATATATATGAAAAAAACTAGAGAATTTTGATATGAGCAATTGTAATCCAGTTGATACTCCCATGGAAGCCAATTCAGTGTTGAAATCATTTGATGAAGGTTCAGATCAGATCAATCCAGAACTATATCAAAGCTTAAATAGAAGCTTCATGAATGCTAAAGTTTGTACAAGGCCAATTAAATTCCAATGTATGTCAAGAACACTGACAAATGACTAAGAAGTGTTTTAAGATATTTAAATGGCACAACAAACCTAGTTTTGACGTATTATAAAGGCTGCAACTAAACAAGCAGATCAACCTATGTCTTTGTCTTTTACATGGTGTTGCAGTTTTTTGGAGAAGCAAAAAGCAAACAAAATGTAGCCATAGTTTCTGCTGAAGCTGAGCATATTGCTGCTTCATAGACAGTAATAGATATTACACGGTTTAGAAGACTTCCTGATGACACTGGACAAAATTGGCATTGCTCTCCGCAAAATCTCTCATACAACGACAAAACACATTAGCATTTCATTATCAATTTGTGAGGGGAGAACGAATGAATTAAAGAGAGGAGTTCGATATTTTGCCAATAGGTGAAATGGGTGCAGACATCTTTACAAAGCCTTTAAAGGAGGACAAAATTGTTTAATAAAAGAATAGTTGGGTGTGTAGAAAAACTCTTATAAGGGGAAAATGTTTGCATAACTGTACATATGTAGCTTTTAATAAGCGTTTTTGGGTGTTCCAGCAAAAGTTAGAGAAATCCCCTGTTCTGAGTTTGTGCTGTATTTCAATTCTACAAAGATATTGTTCGTTGTATGCTTCTACTTCTATGCTGTCGAAAATTTGTTTACATCGAATTTGATCAAATAGTAAAAATTAAATTCTATAAAATATAATTAGTCGGATACCCCTCCATAGATTGGCACTAAGCCAAAGGAGATTAGATACTCTTCGGTAGCTTGACATTAAGACAGGAGATCGATTATTCGTGCACAGATACCAACATAACAACATCAAAATAAAAAATAAAATCGCAGAGAAACTTGGAAATAGAATCATGTTATTGCTGGAACTAAACTCCAATTCTTGCATTTCAGTGCTACTCAGTGCCCACTAGCCTCACCCTAAAATATTAACACACTTTCAAAACTGTTAGACCATGTAATATAAACGTGTTGGGTAATAACAAATAGTCAAAAAACTAACAAAAAGATCATGATTCTAATGTGGGCTGTCCTTTTGCAGGCTTTTACGGTGGATAGATGATGAAGAGGAGAAATTACAGGAAAAAGGTCAAATGAAACCACAATGTCTGGTCATTGAAATGTCTCGTAAGTTATATTAATATCTGTAATCTCATTTATGAGATCCAAATGTTTCTTGCTTGACCGTTGACAGTGGCCGTCTCTGATTGCAGCCATAATCAATATAGACACTAGTGGCATCCATGCCTTAGATGAACTCCATAGAACTCTAAATAAACGGGATATGCAGGTTAACTTTTCACTCAATATAATTATTTGAATATCTCTGTCACATATATACTTTTTCTTATTCCTTTGATTGTCTGTTGCCAGCTAGCACTTGCGAACCCAGCGAAAGCTGTAATGGACAAGCTCCATGCATCCAACTTTATTGATGAAATAGGGCAGGATTGGATTTTCCTCACAGTTGCAGAGGCGGTACAAGCTTGTTCTTGCCGTTTGAAACTTGATGTTTGAGGAAAATACAAGCGCCAGATGTGTGACTAAATATATTTTTTTATATTTTTAATTAGTGGGAAATTTATAGAGGAAGTAGAGTCATTAATCAATCTACAACCCTATAATGAATAAAGTTATATGACAAAACAATTGTAATCGTGTGAAAGTGATGCATCTCAATATTTTGAAAATAAATATATTTAAGATATTTGAATTAGTATAATTATATTCAAATATATTTGATATTTATTTGATTGTTATATATATTTTTCTTTTTTATTTAAAGATATCAAAAAATTGCAATATCTTTGACATATTTGAAGTTTGTAATTCTTTATTTTTCCAAAAATATTTTTTCAAACAAAGAAGAATGCAACTAAAAAATAAGACAGTTTGTTGCCAATTAACTCAAATTTTGTAAAGAAGTTGATGAAATCATTATCCAATGTAAATCTTTAATACATCTCAATAAAATAATATATTTAAAATATCTATACTAATAAATAATTATAAATTTACTATAAAAAACACATATATTTATTTTTATGTGAAAGGCATTTCCATTGTGGAGGTTTGGGATGTTGGTAGTTTTGGATGAATGTAGCCACTTAAATTTGAGGATAGATGAATGCAGTATTTGAAGAACAAAGGCACCTTCCAAGACATAGCCTAGTGGAAAATTGGATCTCATGAACAAGTTGTCCATGTTCACAGTTGTATGTGGCAAAATTGAATGAATGAAAGAAATGATCTATGAACACAATTAAAAAAATTGGAATATATATATAATATCAACATAATTGTTTTTATTCATGTAAGATTTATTATGAAAAACTTTTGAGATAAGAACATGATATTAAGGAACAAAAATTTTCTTGGAAGTACACATATCTATCGAGATGAATACTTAATTTATATGCTACAAGAAGAGAGAAGGAAAGAATAGAAAAAGGTTAAAGTAACAAGAGATGTAGGGAAATGTGCATGGTCACAAAATAAAAAAGCCCAAAGCAACAACCAAATGACACATAATAAATAGGGATTCAAGCCCCCTCGATAGCACTTAACCATAATAATTTGAAATTGTAGGTTAGCCTAAGAAGAGAGATCCTCGATTGGGGCCCATATTAGAGGGAAAAAACATTATCATCCTTACTGAAACTCATGAGCACGAAGGTTTCAATGTTCCAAATTTTGAAGGATATAAGAAAATATAAGTTTGAAATGAAAGGACTAAAATTAGCAAGGGACATGGAAAAGTTATGATACTAATCATAGAAATGTGGTGTGGAATTATAAAAGTAAAGAAAGATGACTCAAATAACTATAAATAAATAATATATATAGCTAAAAATAACAGAAAATGAGTTAAAAACTAGCCTCGTTGCCTATTACCTTACAATATAAGAAAATAAATTTAGATTGTGAATACCCTTATGCATCGCTAAAAGTGACATTTCGGTTGTCAATCCTAGGGGGAAGTCTTGATGATAAATGATTTAAATGCACAAACACAAACAACCAAGCACTTAATTGGAAAAATAAGGGCTGAGGCGGTAAGCGAGAGGAGTTAAAATAACTCCTTTGTGCCTAGAAGAAGAAGAAGACCAGCTCTAAGAAAGGACATCACAAGATGGAAAAGAGGGAGTTACACACTATGGAGCATAATTATTAGGACTATGTATTCTGTATGACATGGTTATATGCAATGGCATGAGAACATGGCCAAATTCAAAAAACATCACTTGTAAAACTTACAATGGCCAAAGTGTGATGGACTATGTTACTTGCTCATATAGTTTTGTCTTAAGACTGCTGAAGATAAAATTTGGGCATATCCCAATCGAGCTAAAATCATACCATAATCCAATATATATAAACTTTGACATGCACATAAATAGTCAATAGGGAGAACAAGCCCACCACAAACAAAATAAGATACTTCTTCAGGGTAAAATCCTGATGACTCATGAGAATTGAGAACTCTTCAAAGAAATGCTTGAATAATAATTTTAGGAACCAGAGATTAGTACAACATATATGAGAATTTTTCAAGTAAATAGAAATATGTTGATTCCCTTAATTCATAGAGCACTAAGCGCATGCAAAATAATGAGACCTAAGAGAGGAAATACAAGTAGCTTTCCATAAAATTTGTGGTATGATGAAGAGTGCAAGGCAACAAAGAGGAATTTGAGAAAAACTTAGGATGGACAAAGAAAATAAGAAGGCTTATGAAAATCATATGTTCTAAAAATAAAATTTATATGAGCATAAGAAGGAAATAACTAATTTCTCTTGAAAAACACAACCCCAAAGGCTTTTGAAGGGAACTATAGAAAAAGAGAAAACAAATAGAGAATAATATAATAGATACCTAATGGTTAGAATATGTAAATCTACTCTATGAACAAGTTCAAAATAGACACCCCTCCCATTATCAATACAACATCTAAGCTCTTCTTTGTAGAGGATATCACTCAAGGCATATAGAGACTAACAAGGGGTAAAGCACAAGAAATTGATGGGTTGTAATAAAATTATCTAAAATAGGGTTTAGAAGCCCTCACATTTCATATCAAAAGCATATTTAATTGTATCATCCATGAAATCTCCTTGACAAACTAGATAACTAGTGCCATTATCCCTCTCTATAAAATTAGGGACATCAATAATTTGTTTAACTATCACACTGTCATGGTTAATCTCCTCATTGATATTTGGTAACATTTTAGATCAAAAAATTAGAATATGAGAATAAAAAGAGGGAAAAGGAGAAAAAGGGTAGGTGGGATTCAAGCTGAAGCATTCCACTATTGATCACCATGTCATTCATAACCACTTGATTGAAAAAGCATGGGATACATAAGGAGAAGAAGCTTTTTTTTTCTTCATTGATTTCAAAAAATATTTTGACATAGTACCTAGAGGAAAAATTTAGAGCGTGATAGAGAAAATTAGTGTTCTAGATGAGTATAGAGTGATAATTCATAGACTTGATGAACAAGTTAGGACCAAAATCAAAATAGGTGATGCAATGTCATAATGATTTGGAAGTGGCATTATTGTCAAGCAAGGATGCCCACTATCCACCACTTTGTTTGGGTTATACATTGATAAGTTGGAGGAGTGGATAAATAAATTTGGTGGAGGGGGTGCTCACCTAGCTAGTTGTGTAGTAAAGTTACTCTTTTATGTGGATGATATTATTCTAATTGTAAAAATAACACATAGTTTAATATAACACCTAAGGGAACTAGATCTCTGCTATAAATACGTTGGAATGTAAGTGAATAATAACAAAAACAAAGTCATGATATTTTCTCTATGGATAAAAAAGAGATAAATTAACTTTCTTTTCAAAGTCCAAGCCCGTTGGAAGTAATGAAAGAATACAAGTATCTCAGGCTTGCCTTTCACAACAAGCTTAGTTAGGAGACATGCAAGGAAAAAGGAGTATAAGAGGGGTGGAATGATTTATATTCACTAAAAAATATATGCATGAATGTGGAAATTGTGGGATTGGAAAACCAAAGAAAACCTTGTTCAACTTGCTTGTCATTCTAGTGGTCCTACATAGATCTTTTAAAGTTTGGGGAAGCAATGTGTCTTCCTTAAAATAGATAAAAATAGAATAAAAAACATTTAATCACAAACAACCTCAAAATTATAGCATCAGTTTCGTTTGAGATTATACTAGCTGAAACAAGGCCTTTTCCATTGGAGGCATTAGTAATGACTTGGACAAATTATTTAAAAAATATACGAAACATGAAGACTCAATGATGACCCAAAATAGTGACAGAGGAAGATATAAGAAGATGGAATAACACATTAATAAAACAAAATAAGTAAATGAGGAATTAACATGCAAGAATGCCTAAACACTTATGAAGAAATAAAAAAGTGTGAAAGAGAGAAATTTAAGACAACAATGTAGACAAAGCAACTAGGAGGAAAGAAAACATAATATATGATCAAAGAGTTTAATCCCACATGGAACCATTATGAAAAGGCCTACATAGGAACAAAATCAAGTGGAAGGCAAAAATATTGATGGCTAAGATAAGGATAGTTGGCATGATCTTAGGTGTGAGATAGTAGGTGGACAACGCCTATGAAGAAGTGGGAAATGAGAACATGCCTATTTTGTGACAAAGGAGTGGTGGAGATATAATGTCACTACATCATGGAGTGGACACCCTATAGTGACATCCTATCCAATACAATGACACCCTCGTGATTGACAACCTAATTAACTTATTTGAAGAGAAGACACTAGACAAAACATTGAATATCTCAATCAAGATCCATCGTAGAAGATTCAATGTCAAAAATATAAACTTTGTGTACTTACCTTACTAATATGTGTATTTTATAAATAAATATAAACTTAGTCATTGCATAGGAGAAGCATTGTTAGTATTATTTTTACCCTTACCAAATCATTTTATGCCACTTGGGATGCCAAAAAATCCATCGTTTCTTATGCCAAGGTATCACAAAAGTATAATACTTAATCTCTCACCTAAGGTGTAGAGAAAGTACCTAACCACTGTTATAGTCAGCCAAGAAATATCTATTCTATAATTGCAATTATGACACCTTTACATAATCAAACATGAACATATAATAGAAAATAAACAATATTGATAGTCATATTCACGATTCATACAATAACCACACAAAATAGCTAAATCATAAGCACACTACTCAAATCTACCATTAACAAGGGTGCAGAATGCCAAGTCCCTATGGGATATGAACTGAGAAAGAAAGTAAAGCTGAAGCTCAAAGTGTATCTCAAACTATGAGCTTGGTTATATCTCAAACTATCAGCTTGGTCATCATAATCAATGCTTGAGCTAGAAACACATGTTTGAATTTTTATTATATAGCATTATAAAGACATCATGAAGCTTCATTCTTGATGACTAGTTATGATGGAATTTATAGTGCATCTTAAATCCTTTGCAATCACCGTAGGTTACTGACTATTGCCCTTAGACTACAAAACCAAAGAAAAAAAATGTAGTTACATATACCATATGAAAATTCCCAATCACTATTATGCTTTGCATGCATGGCATATATTTTTCAAATGTCACGGTAACAAAAAAGACTAAACCCAAGTGCAGGATTGTTACTCAGTATTGCATGAATGGCATATATACTTCAAATTATTGGTTACTTTAAGTTCAGGATTATTACTCACCATAACATGAAAGGGTATATAAAGTGTTGCATCCAACATTATTTAATGTGCAATTGGAAGCTCTAAAACTCAATATCAATGAGATTTACATAAGGTGATAAGGTCCCTTGTAAAAATATCAATCTTCACAACGTGGACATTCAAAAAGATGGTGGAGGTAGTGCAAATTTATTCTACAACAACACCATTGGTTATATGTTAGGAATTGATTGTATTCTCTATTATAATCTTTCCCAGCTCTGTAAATCTCCAACAACCATTTGAACCCACCAATCAACATTAGTGCAAAGACCGTTTGGTATTTTGAACCATTTTAGCTGAGTGGGAAAGGCATGTAAGGACAAAAAGAGCATTTTTAGATGCTTCTGACATAAAATACAAAATACAACATAGTAAGTGAGCATAACATGTTAAAGAGATGCATGTAGCAACAATAGATACAATAATCTAAGAATAATTTGAGCGAATAGAGGATAAAGTAGAACAAAGCAATGAAAAATGTGCAGTACCACAAAAGAGAAGTTATAAAACCATTGCTACAACCCATGGATGGAAACTTTGAAGCATTTTAGAGATCAAGTCCATTGCAGAATCTCACAGGACCTTCATTTTAGAGAGATTTAGCTTGGTCATTGTAATCAATGCTTTTTCAACTGTATTAGCTAGAAACCACAACTTTTGCAAAGGTCTTACAGAGTGCAGAGCAAGGAAGGTGAGTAAAAAGTAGGGATGCCAACATCTAGCTCTATATTTTTAAATGTAAGAATACAACAGGGCACACATGTTGAGTTTGAAAACAACAATCATCCCTAACACAAGTAGAATTTTGCAGAATATCACCACATTAATAGTGCAAATCCATTCCTACAAACACAAAGTAAATTTGCACCCTTGTTATGGTGTAGCTTGCATGTCATAAATCCTAATACTCCTCAAACATTAGAGAATTAGAGGCATTTTCTAACCCCAAGAGGAAGCAAGCCACATTTACACTTAACTAATAGTAAGCAATAATCGGAATAATTCAAATCTTGCTTGTTAAACTTCTTGAAATTCAAAAGCACTGACAAATGGATGTTTAGATACATTATATACCTTATGAGTTACCAAAACATGTAAAAAAATTCATATTATGTGGTAAAACAATTGAATTACAGAAATTGTTTTGACAAACAATAATAAACAACGAACCCCAATATATCCTACTTTCCCAAGTACTCAAATATTGAGCCATTTCGTAGGTAAATGAAGAAACAAGTTACATTTACGGTTAACTAACAGTAAGAAGTACTAAAAATATGCCAAACCTTTCTTGCTAAATTTTTGGTCATTCAAAAGTGCTAATGGATCAGGCTTCAAAGACATTTACACACCTAATAAGTTAAAAGTTTATTCATGGCCGATTTTTTTGACAAAACATTAAATATTTCATATTGGCCTATTTACAGGAATCAAGCAACAAAGAAGCTGAATTGTAAGGTCTATGGTAAGAAAATAATAGATGGCAAACATCACCTTTGTGTGAATTGTTCCTCAATCCTTATCAAGGAAAAAGAATCAAGTGTGCTGCAAATTGAATTCTGAATTTCCTACTTCCCTAAGTATGCAAATATTAAAGTCCTTTCCTAGATAATACAAAAACAAGTCAGGTTAGTTTGAAAATCCTCATCCTTGGAAATTAGTCACTCTTAACTTTCTAAGAGAAGATTCCAAATATTACAATTGTATTAATTTTAATATAGTTAGAGGGTCGCCTGCACCATTAGAATCGGAGAGGTAGTCCCCTCCATGGAACCTTGGGTGAAAATCCAAACAAATAACTTCAAAAAGCTAAAAAATAAAAAAAGTTATAAAACTATCAAAGAAATTTTCTCTGCATAATATATTAAAAAAATATCAAATAAATTATCATGCGCATTATATTTTAAAAATTTAATAATTTAGGAATTTTAAATGAAAAATATTTTTTTGGCAATCTGCATATAGTAGTTTTGCCCTTCTGCTATTGTTTACATATCGTTTGGCAAAAAAAAAATGATGAATCAAAGGTTTTGAATTTTTTGTTCATATTCTATTGCTTCTTCCTAATAATCTCTATTTTTTTCCAGAGCAGATGACTTTTACTCTTCCTTTAATGTTTTTTGACAATAGGAAAATATCAAGATTCTTCCCAGATGGATTTTAATCTTGAATAGGGAACATAAGACTAGTGTTGAGCAATTGGTGCCTTTTAAGCTATTGTGGGTGAAACTCTTTGATGGAGGTTAACATCAATATTTTTTTCCATTTGAAATCACAATGCTCTAGCCAGAATAATTTAGATGCAACCCTGAAATGTTTTCAGTCTATCCTCATGTTTGATTGCTACAATGGATTTCTAGGGTTACCAGTTGAATTTGAACTCGAGGTCCCAAGAGAGTTCCCAATGCCAAGTTAGGTTACTTCTTCTTCTCCTCTTTATTTATTGTGCTTTAAATTTTTACCACTCTTTTTTTAAATTTTTTTTCAAACATTCTGTTCTTTTTTGGTCAAATTTTAGAAAAAAAGATTTTCCCTGCATTTTCTATAAGCAGTTTATTTCTGATTTTTGTTAATAATATGGATAAAATATTTTACATACATTTACGTTAGGTAGTTTTTTTTGTTTTTGTTTTTGTTTTTGTTTTTATTTTTGTTTTTGTTAAGATTTTAGAAAAAATATTTTATCTACATTTACTGTAAGCAGTTTGTTGGACAATTTTTTATTTTTTTTCCACTATATAATTTCTTTTATAAATTTTTAAAATATAATGCACGGAATAATTTATTTGATATTTTTTTAGCATATTATGTAGAGAGAATTTCTTTGATAGTTTTATAACCTTTTTTTTTTTTTTAGCATTTTTTAAATTATTTGTATGGATTTTCCCCCAAGGCACCATGGAGGGGACTACCTCTCGTATTCTAATGGTGCAGGCGACCCTCTAAATATATGAAAATCACAACAATTGTAATATTTGGAATCTTCTCTAAGAAAGTGACTAACTTCCAAGGATGAGGATTTTCAGACTAACCTGACTTGTTTCTGTATTATCTAGGAAATGACTTTAATATTTGCACACTTAGGGAAGTAGGAAATTCAGAATTCAATTTGCAGCACACTTGTTTCTTTTTACTTGATAAGGATTAAAGGAGACAAGCAACGTTGGACTCCATTATTTACTTATAGATGAAAGCTCTATTTTAAAAAAGGGGAGTACTTGTCATTTAATGCTTTAACCAGCCTTATCTTTTCATCTTATTCAAAGACACAGAAATTGTTGCAGTCCTCAGATTAACTGTCGAGACCTGCAGATTTGAAAAATTAACATAAATAAGGAGATGTATTTGGACGGAAGTGGACGTGAAGATTATGGAAAAAAATAAGAAGGATTGAAAGGATTGATATGAATGAATTGTGAATTATATAAATTATTTTGGTGGTGAAGGAACAAATGGGGTAGAGAACATGTGCAGCAGTTGGCAAGGTGATTTATTACTAAGAATGATTCTTGGTTTCATGGACTCGGCCAGACTAAGCATAAAAATTTGGCATCGCCAGAGAGCATCACTGAAGCATTTCTCTGCCACATCCACCATTAATTTCTACCTTTGGTGTAATGATGAAGATGTCCCATGTTTCAAAGTAGCAGGTATAAAGGATAAAAAGCAGATAGTTATGAGCAGGTGGGCCACAAATCCCCTGCAAATATTAATTATGTCAGACTGTCGTGCCACTTATCTGCAATGGGATTAAAATAAGGTCATTATGACTGAAAATGGTAGTGATTTAATGATAGCATAGAGACTACCTTGATAAATGTGAAGTCTCTCATAACATTTAGTTTTTTTTTACCAATCTCGGCTTTTCAAATAATATTTTTTATTTGCTCTATTAAAGAACCTACGATTTCCTTTTGAAAAAACTTAGACACATTTCAATTGTTCACCAGAGCAAAGATTAATGACAGAAAATAAAAACATATAAAAACATAAAATAGAACACACAAATTGCTACAGCAATCATGGAACAAGATTTTTATTAATCTTCTTAAATCTTGCAGATCTTCTTGATCTTGTTTATTTTGCTCATTACAATATTGCACCCATGAGTCCTCTAAATAGATTTAAAAACAAACAATAATTAGAAAAGCAAACTGAAGACTAATTTTAGTCTTTCCATGCAAACTAACTCTCTAACAAATTTTCTAACTGTTGTTTAACTAACTAAATGTTAACTGTTGCTGCATGCATGAGAAGGAAGTGGAACTAGTAGTTTTGGAGAAATTAACTCCAGTTGACTTTCCAGTTTCTAACACTCCCTCTTAATTTCTACCACAAACTACTTCAGCGTTTACAATGCCTAAATTATTTACCATTCTTGCCACAGTTGCTTTGCTAGTGGCTGCCATTGATGGCATACATCTCTTCACTCATTCTATCTACTAGCTTCAGCTAGGATACTTTTCTTTTGCAGAATACACTGCCTCTCATGCGGAATACACCGCCTTGCGAAATACATCGCCTTATATGTAGAATACACCACCTTGATATAGCCTAGATTGAGACTATGAACAAATACAATTACTCAATGAGTGTTCACTCAGCGTTTAAGACTGAGGAGTAACCTGTCGTAAGGCTATCAACGGACATGCTTATGTCCAACACTGCAAGCTTCCTGCTTGCTTACCTTTCTTTCACCTAATGTTTAACTACTCAGGTTTTCTCCCAAGACTCTGCTGGGTTCTTTCCATGTTAGTCTAGATTTGCCAATGATCGGCCTGATCTTCAGACACTTTGACAGCTTCACTCACTGTTCAACACACACACTTTCACAGCTTCACTCGCTATGTAACACAAGCTCTGCGAAGCTCTTACCAAATCTCATGCGCACCTCTTGTGCTACCTTCTTTCTTCAACTATTCCACTGCTTGGCTCTTTTCAACACCTTTTCAACACCGGTTGGGGCTCCTTGTATCTTCGTATGCGCAATCGACTGATCTTTCATATCGACTGCTGGAAGTGCTCCTCCCGAAGGACGAGCTACGCGAGCTCCACTTGTTGAAGTCCCCTTCCATGACAACCACCTCGGGTTATCCTACGGCCCTGCACGAGTCGGTGCCATCTTTTCAACACCAGCTAGGGCTCCATACGTGGACCTACTACGCAGTCTTTTTTTTTTTTTTTTACGTCCCTCCTTCCTTGGGTAGATTCTTTTCGGCCTTGCCTGCCTTCTTCTCGGCAATAGGGGATTTTCTCAAGATAACCTTCCTGATCAAGATAGCCGAGATCTCTGGTGTGAAACCACCCGAATTGAAAAGCAGTTGTATTGGCTTCTGGATTGTTATGATATCCCCTAGTAACATTTGACCCGCGAATGCAGACCTCGCCGCTGCTGCCTGGTGGTTGTGCCACACCGCTTTCATTGAGAATGCTCACTTCTAAGCTGGTTAGATTGTATTTGTTCATAGCCTCAATCTAGGCTATATCAAGGTGGTGTATTCCACATATAAGGTGATGTATATCGCAAGGCGGTGTATTCCGCATGAGAGGCAGTGTATTCTATAAAATAAAAGCATCCTAGCTGAAGCTGGTAGACAGAATGAGTGAAGAGATGTATGCCATCAATGACAGCCACTAGCAAAGCAACTGTGGCAAGAATGGTAAATAATTTAGGCATTGTAAATGCTGAAGTAGTTTGTGGTAGAAATTAAGGAGAAGTGTTAGAAACTAGAAAGTCAACTGAAGTTAATTTTTTTAAAACTACCAGTTCCATTTTCTTCTCATGCATGCAGCAATAGTTAACATTCAGTTAGTTAAATAGCAGTTAGAGAGTTAGTTTGCATGGAAAGACTAGAATTAGTCTTCAGTTTGCTTTTCTAATTATTGTTTGTTTTCAAATCTATTTAGACGACTCATGGGTGCAGTATTGTAATGAGCAAGATAAGCAAGATCAAGAAGATCTGCAAGATTCAAGAAGATTAATAAAAATCTTGTTCCATGATTGATGTAGCAATCTGTGTCTTCTATTTTCTATTTTTATATGTTAACTGCTGCTACATGCATGAGAAGGAAGTGGAACAGGAAGTTTTGGAGAAATTAACTCCAGTTGACTTTCCAGTTTCTAACAATTAATAGGAGTTTAATGCAAAATGGTTCCAATAGTCCCTCCCTTTAGGACTAATAAAACCTATTCATAGCTTGAGTAATAGTAGATCATAGCAATACATATTTGTAGCTTGAGTAATAGCAAATCATAACAATGAGAAACAATGGTTACCATAGCCTAAAAATTTAACCCTTATGCATAAAATAACAATTCAATGGTAATCAGTCCCTCTCATGCTCTTTATTCACTACTAACTAGTTCTATTACAATGGGAGGGGTGGGTTTATATAGGAATTTATTGTACCTAAAATTTGAATTTTCTATAATTTCATCAAAAATTCTCAATTTTTGTCATAATGTGTGATATGCATCTTTACGATGAATTTATACAATAAGTACTTGAAATTAAACCAGATATTTTTCTCGTAAATAAACTCCAGAGATTTCACCTTACTTGGGAATTAAGGGTTAGTGTGGATTGGTCATCTTATGCCCAAGTAGCTGAAGTACCCACCAAGCCCGAGATCCTTGAAATGCATTATATCAATTTGATAAAGCAAAATTGCCCACACACCTTTGTTAAAATCATTTGTTTTTTTCTCCCCATTCGTGGCTATTTTATTTTTTCGTTTTAAATAAAAACGTCTCAAGTTCCATTTCAAAACTTTGAAGGAAGTGCCTTGGAAGAACAGTGAAAGAGTTGGGGTGCCTATAAACTCAAATGGAGAAATGATGTTGAAACTAGTTAACAATGGCAAGTTTAAACCTTGATTAAGCATGAAGTGTCCAAGTTGAGAAAACATTAGGATCAAAATGGTGAACCCGATAAGAATAATAGAGTTTTGAAATCTGGAAAATAAATTTGCAAGATCTCAATGTTTAGTGAACTGGATTGTGATGTTGTGGTGAGTTATAATGGTCACAAACTGATTTATTTTAGTTGGACAATTAATCAATTTATTTTAATATTTAACATTTTTTGGTATGGATTTATGTAATTAGTTGAGTGTGTGGACCCTACCAATTTGTGAGTGCTGGTTAAGACTAGTCTTTACAATATACTAGAACTAACTAAGTGGATAAAATAATGAGGCGATGAATTTGTTGAAAGCTAGCAGTATCAAGCTAGTCACTATGGTGATTTGGCTAAGTGAATAAGTTGTGATTCGACATAAGAAATGGAGTGGGTTGTGGCTTCATAGATCAAATTAGTTAAAAACTCAGATGATGAAACAACAATGAGGTGGTGAGCTCTTAGTGCTATCAAAGGAAAAGTTGCAAGAAAAGATGTCTTGGGATGGAGGTATCAATGACATGTTGGTAGAATCAATGGTAGCATATATATGTTGTGTAGAACAATGAATCAGGGTGTATAAATTTAATTGGCAAGATGATCATGATGATTTATTGATAAAACACGAGTGAAATATATTTTTTGTAATATCCTTCTATAAAAATGTTTGAATATGAAAATTGGGAAGTGGTAAAACTTATGTTAAGTCAAGTGAAATTATAAATCAAGTGGAGTTAAATGTAATTAGATAACTATTGGAAGTGGGGGAAACTAAAGCTCTCAGAATAAATTAAATTGTATAATATAAGATATAGAAGTAAACACAAATCAATAGACTTGCATTCATAAAACAACTACCAAACAAGGGAGGCAGAGTTAACAAAGGAAACACACTAAATTGCTTATATTAAATGGGATACTTATACTATTACAAAACTGATTTCAACTCCTAAACATCCACAACTATAGCTATTACAAATTTTCTTGTTTGAAAACTCTTAAAATCTATTTATGCTTCCTCATTTTCTATTGATCACTCTTTTGTATTGTGATTGTTGTCACATAGGCTATCCTGTGCTCTCCTGCTCTACTCCTTATTCTACCAGTTGTTGCTCCTATTCTTCTCTTTTGTTCCTATTTGCTCATAACGCAAAAAAAAATCTTCTCATCCATTTGTTGTTGTTGTTATATTTATTTAACATGTTATATTTTTGTCTTATGTTATTGTCATAGCTAACGTTCACTCCAATCATGTTGTAAGGAAACTTCAAACACTTATTTTTTCCTCATGTGCTTGTCACTAGATGTTGTTGATCCAATAAAAGAGAAGGTAAAACTCATAACCTTGTTTGGTATTATATGGTTGTCACCAGCTAACTATGTAACCAATTGGATGATAATAAAAATCAAAAAAATAGATGTTATACCTTCATAATAGTCTTGGAAGTATACAGCTACTTATAGCTTATCAATTTCTGAACTGTCTATTTTTTATTGAAGGCATGAGCTTAAGGATTAATAAATTCAACACTCCCCCTTAATCATTACCTTCTTACCATGATCTTTTAAACTCTTTTCAACCCTTAAAACATACTTATAACTTCTTCTTGTCAGCCCATATCCTTATATGCTTGTGCTAATGAACTTTGGAGCTATTCTAATGGACTCTAGAGCTTGGTTGATGTACTCCAGAGCTTCGTTGATATACTCCAAAACTTAGATGTTATATTCTAGATCTTAGTTGATGGACTCTAGAGCTTTGCTTATATACTCTAAAGTTTTGTTTTTTTACTCTGAAGATTGGCTAATGTACTCTGGAGCTTCATTGATATACTATGGAACTTCATTATTGTACACCAAACCTTAGTTGATGTAATCTAGAGATTTTTTGTTGTACTTTGGATCTTCGCTATGAGACTTTGGAGCTTGCATAAAATGACTTAAACCCAGTGTTGTTGTATTTATGATTGCTAACCTTTCTCTCAAACATAGAAAACTATCTTTTGATGATGGATTAATAAAAATATCAATTAGTTGTTGCTCTAACTTGAAAATTTTAAGCTCCGTCTCTGATTTTTCAATTAACTCTCTAATAAAATGATATTTTATTGCTATATACTTGCTTCTACCATAAATTACGGTATTCTTTGACAATGACATGGAGGATATGTTGTCACAATAGATTGTTGATGCTCCTCATGCAAATATGATAACATTCTTCTCAACTATATGGCTTGACATGCTACTACATTTGATCCTATGTACTCAACTTCATCTGTGGAAAGAAAAACTATTGGTTATTTATTTGAATCCCATGAAATGGCTCTTGACCCAAGATGGAACATATATCTTGATGTACTCTTTCTATCATCCAAGCTACCAGCCTAATCACTAATTGTGTAGCCTACTAACTGAAACTCATCTACTATTGAATATATACCTCAAACCTATTTTGCCTACTTGCCAATGTGTCTCCTTTAGTGTCTCCATGAATCTATAAATGGTGTTGACTATGAACATAATATCTAGTCTATCTATAGTAAAATACATAAGAATTGCCACCAAACTCTTGTACCAAATGGGATCTACCTTGCTACTGTAGTCTTCCTTGTGCAGTTTTAGACTTGTTTCAGTAGGAGTAAATACTTTTTTATTGTCCAGCATCTTAAACCTCTCTAATACTTCTTTTGCATACTTGCCTTGTGATATTAATATACCTTCATTCAGTTTCTCAACTTCTATTCCAAGAAAATACTTCAACAAGCCTAAATCAGTCATTCAAACTCCTTCATCGCTGATTTGAATACTTCAATATACTGATTTATATTTCCAGTAAATATTAGATCATCCACATACAAAACAACAATCAAAATACCTTATTTTCATTCTTTGATGTAAAGCATGGGCTTACTACTACTTTTTTTTAAACCATTTCTCAACAAGTATGAATCTATCTAGTTGTACCATGCTCTTAGTGCTTGTTTGAGCCCATACAATGCCTTTTTCAGACTATACGCCTTATTCTCATGCCTGAGAATATCATATCTATGTGTTTTTCCCACATATACTTATTCTTCTAACACTCCATTCAAGAATGTGGACTTTACATTCATTTGATGCACCTTACATTTGTGTTGAGCAAATATAGCTATGATTGTTCTCACTATTCTAGCCTTGTCATGGGCACAAATGTCTCATTTTAGTCACGCCCAAGTCTTTACTTGTAGCCTTTCACCATTAGTCTTTTTTTATGCCTCTCTATCTTATCTTGAGGATTGGTTTTAATCTTTTAAACCCACTTCACACCTATGACCTATGTTCTTGCTAAAAGGTCTACTAGTTCCCAAGTCTATTTTTTCTCAATGACATGAATTTATTCATCCATTGCTTCACACCGCTTTTTGTCCTTGATTGCTTCTTAAAATTATATAGGATCACCTGATAAAAATATAGCATAATTCATTATTTCATCTTGATTTTATTCATACCTTGACTACTCATATACTTCTTATAAACTCCTTGTCCTTGCTAGGCATTGAACTGAGTTGGAGGAGGATGAAGTTGACTCATGAGATGCTCCTTGACCTCCTTATTAGTTGTTACCACTAGATGAATCAACCTTTTTTGAAATAGGGATCCACCCTGGTGTATGGGTGATTACACCACCTGTTATTTTAGTTTCAAGAAAGGGTCCACTAGCCCTTGTTTGCACTTGGTCTTCTTTGTGTCTCTCCTCCCAAGATTTATGCTCAATGAACTAAACATCACAATCTGATTATGAGTTCCTTGATGATCAGATTATATAATTTATAATCTTTCTATTGATCACTATAGCCAATGAAAATACATTTCTCACATTTTTCATTACACTTTGTTCTTCTTTACTTGGGCACACATGCATATGCAACATCTGAACACTCTAAGGTATTCAACACTCAATTTTCAGTTGTTCGATGATTTTTAAGGGATCATATCCCTAACACTCTTATTTGTAAAAATACTTATCAAATATATAGTTGTTGCTATAGCCTTAGCCCAAAACTCATTGGATAATCATTTTTCCTTAAACATGTCCCTTGCTATATGTTGGGTGGTTCAGTTCTTCCTCTTAGCCACACTATTTTGTTATGATGTATACCTGGATGTAAATTTATTCTTGATGTAATTATACTTGAAAAAATCCATGAAATCATTAGATATATACTCTTCTCCTCTATCTATCCTCAAAATCTTGATGTAATGGCCACTTTGCCTTTCAACCAAAGCCTTGAACTATTTGAATGTCTCAAATGATTTTGATTTGTTCTTCAAGAAGTAGACCCATGTCTTCCAATTGAATTCATATATGAATGTCATGAAATATAAATTCTTGAATAAGGAGGGAGTTTTTATAGGACTACATAAATCTGAGTGTATTGGCTCTAAAGGAGCTCTAGCTCTCCATGCTTTACTCATGGGAAAAATATTCCTATGTTTCTTCCCCAATATTAATCTTTCACATTCTTTGTTTGGTTATTCTATTAGAGGAAGCCCTCTCACTATTTGATTCTTGTGAAGAAGGTTTAACCCACTAAAACTCAAATTCCCATACCTTAGGTGCCAACGAGTAGACTCATCTATTACCATATTTTTGAATGTTGTTACAAGTTCACTTTGCATCCTTAGATAGAAAATTCTATTGGTAGTCATATTGACTTATAAAATTTTCTTATGATGGCCACTCCTATCATAAATGATACACTCTCCATTTTTAAATCTCACCTTATATCCCTTTTGAACAAGCTTCCCAATACTAATTAGGTTGTGCTTCAACCTGGGCACATAATATACATCTTGAATTTGTCTTTTGTCACCTTGTTTGGTGCAAATAGAAATGTTACATTTGCCCATAACTGGGACCTTTTCATTATTTCCCATCTTCACCTCTGATTTTATTGACTCATATATGATATTGAACACTTTATTATTCCCACTCATGTGGTTGCTAAAATCACTATCCAAGTACGATATCTATCTACTACTTTGCTCAATTATATTACATGTTATGAACAAACTTCCACTTTTCTCATTCATATCAGGTTTAGCCTTATAGATATTTGAGTTTTATCTATTCATATCATACTTTTTATTCCTACACTCACTAAAATTATATCCATACTTATTTCAATGATAGCATTATACATTAGACTTATCATACTTTTGTGTAGAACCTCCTTTGGAAATATTATTTCTCCTCCCTCTTCCTCTTGCATGTGACTCTTAATGTTTGTGTCTTCCACATTCTTGACTACTGCAATTTCTTCCTCTACTTATGTTGTTTTGTTCTCTCCCCCTACCTCTCACATTCACATTTGTCTTGAAGGCTTGTTTGTGAGAAGAGGTGGCTGATCTATTCAACCGTTGTTCATGGGTTTGTAAGGAACACATCAACTCATATATTATCATTCATTTGAAGTCCTTAGACTCCTCAATAGCAACCACTATAAGGTCAAATCTGATTGGAAGGATTCTTAACACCTCCTCAATGATTCTATGGTCTTCAAAAATATCTCCATTTATCTTGATCTAGTTGAATATGCTCATTATCCTTGTGAAGAAGTAATTGGTTGACTCATTCTCTCTCAACTGCAAGATTTCAAAATCCCTTCTCAATGGATAAAACTTGACAAGCTTCACTTTGTCACTACCTTGATAAGCATTTTGTATAATTTTCCAAGCTTGTTTGGAATGGACAATTGTTGTTATCCTTAAAGACTAAATCAACTAGTGTTGTCTGCATATAACTCAAGGCCTTGGCATCCTTATTTCTATTATCTTTTAACAAAAATATTTGTGCTTGGGTGAGATTATTGAATGATGTTAGGTCTACAACTTATGTATAACCAACTTATACAATCTCTTATAGTTCTTTTGATAAAAATAGTGTCTTCATCTCAATACACCAAACATCATAGCTTTTATCATCAAAATTAAGAGGTTATTGTCATAAATTACTACTATTTGTCATATCTAACATACCCTAAAGACCCAAGGGCTATGAAAATGGATTTCATACTAATTATTGGATGTGGGGGTGGCTAAAGCTCTTAGAATAAATTATATTATATAATTTAAGTTCCAAAAGTAAACATAGATCAGTAGACTTGCATTCATAAAATAGTTACCAAACAAGGGAGGTAGAGTTAATAAAGGAAACATAATAAATTGCTTATATTAAAAATCATCCTTCTGCTATTAAAAAACTGATTTCAACTCCTAAACACCAATATCGACAACTATTACAAATTTTCTTGCTTGTAAACTCTTAAAACCTATTTATGTTTCCTCATTGTTGATTTTCATTCTTTTATATTGTGATTGTTGTCATATAGGCTATCATCTACTCTCCTACTCTACTCCTTCTCCTAGTTGCTATCCTATTCTTCTCTTTTATTTCTATTTGATTAAAACTCAAAAAAAAAATTCTCATCTATTTTCTACTTATGTTATGTTTATTTAACATGATTTGTTTTTGTCTTATGTTATTGTCACAGTTGTTGTTCAATCCAATCATGCTACAAAGAAACTTCAGAGACTTATTTTTTCCTCATGTGCTTGTCACTAGATATTGTCAAATAAATTAGAGAGAAGGGAAAACTCATAAATTTGTTTGGTCTTATGTGGTTGTCACCAGCTAAGTGTGTACCAATAGGATGACAACAAAACTCAAAAAATCAGATTTTAAGCCTTCATAACAGTCTTGGTAGTATGCGGCTACTTGTAGCTAAATAATTTCTAAATTGTCTATTTTTTATTGACGGCATGAGGTCAAGGATTAACAAATTTAACAATAACTATCTTGCAATTTAGTATACAAGACTTAAGATTAATTGTAAATGGGTTTTTCTTTGTCTCAATTTTAGGAAGGGGCTTATTCTAGCTTTGCATAAAATCTTTTTTCTTTAATGAATGTTAATAGATTATGAAAAAAGGTGTGTTGAGTATTTTAGATTTATAAGTTCTAATATTCTCCATGGAATGTGCTTAAATATCTAAAGATGAACTAATAGATCAATTCCCTATATTTTTAAGATTATGTATAAACTCTCAGTCTTTACAAAATTTGTGTTGAACTTTGAATGTGAACTTTATGCTAAATATATTTAATCATAATTTAAAGAAGATTTTATGCTTCTACATAATCATTTCCCCTCATAAATATTTTTTTGTGCATATTTCCATTTTTATTTAGAAGGAAATATTTCAACTTATTTCATTCAAATCTAAGTTGTCTAGTTGGTTTTCTAAATTTATTCAATTGTTGATTTCTCACCCATCACTTCATCTCTTTTCATTCTCCTTTCATTTCTAACTTTCTCCATTTTATTTTTCATTACATTGTTTTACTTTCATGTGAAAAGTACTCAAAATATCCAAAACACCTCATCTTACAAAGGACCTATCACTCTCAAAATTATAAGAAAATCACCCATCCCATAGTGATGTCTCAAATTTTTTAATCTTATGTAATTTATTGTTAGGTGAGTCTATGAAATAAATAAACATACAACAATATAAAATCTTGCCAACAATCTTTGGTGACTTCGTTGGAGATCAAAATGCCTTATGAATTTGACTTCTCAATATTTCAAGGAACGTGGGAAACTATTTTGGACCTTTGGTTTTGGCCCAATACAATGATTTACTTCCTAGTTTGAGGAATAACTTTCTAAAATTTTCTATATAAGATTCTCAAGATTAAAAATGATCACATCTATGCATTTATCATAGCATGCAATATTCTAGGAGTTTATAAAGAATATGTTTATGTGAAAAATTTTGTTGAAACCCTCATTGGGATTGTTATTGATTGGTTGCAACACCTAAAATATGGATGCATCATGGATTGGAATACCATGAAAATCAAGTTCCTAGATAGATTCAAACCAACCAAGTGTATATGTATATTTTTGTTCCAAATTTTCCATGTTCATATGAAAGAAGAAGAGAATTTGTGGGACACTTCAATAAATTGATAAGTTTAATTTTTCATGTTGAACAACTAAGCCCTAACAATCAACTTTTTTATTCATTGTTGATCCTCATCCATAAATCAATTTCATCTTGAAGATAAGTAAATTGTGTGAGATGGAAAATGCATAAAAATAAACCATTGAAGTTGAATATGACATGATATTGTCAGATATGTTGAAGAATAATGATGATGAAAGGTATACTCCAAATATTTTGTGAAAGGAATAAAATTTGGCATGAAGAAACAAAAATACCAATTGAATAATCCTCATCATTCACAACAAAAATTTCAAGAAAAGGTTCTAAATCATGCACACTAAATTTTTGAAAAGGAAGAAATGAAAATGATGTCTACTTCTCTTGACTATTTTAGTTTGAAAATATTTAGTAAATCAGAATTGTCTGAGGGACTGATGATGACACTGCAAGATGGAGATGTTGTTGGAGTATAATACTTGTATTGTAAATGTAGTGTTGATGAATCAAAAATATTTCTCTGTGAAGAAGAGAATAACACTCTTTTAGCACCATGTAAAATTAATGATCCATATTGTACCAAATTTAAATATCCAAAGGTAAAACCCACTTATTTACCCACAATAGTTGAATAATATTTTTTAAACATCTCTCTTGAAGAAGAATCGACATGCAATGGTATTTTCACCTCTTTTGGTGATGAGACTATGAATGTAACACATGTTGAAGGAGTTTTTTATGAGTTTTAATAGCCTAAGGTGTTTATTTCAAATAAATTCTTAGAAGTTTTTGATGAAGAATTTTTTTGTGAAGATCCAGAGGAGATTGTAAATGAATCTTCGCTCGATGAAAAACTCAAGGATTTTCCATTTATTTGTCTCCCTATTGATATTTTGATGACATATGGAGATGAATATATGAAGGCACTATGGTTGGAACATTTCTTGAATCTACAAGTAATGACTGGTGGGAAAATAATCCTTGGTCTCTATCGTAAAGTTAGTATTCTCAAAAAATCCATGTAGAAGAAGCATGAAAATCTTGAATCACTAGGAAACCAACAAGAAAATATTAATACACTAAATTAAAAAATCGTGAAGATTTTCAACATCAGTAATTTTTTTGTTCTAAATTTGTTCCTAAAAGGTTTTGATGAATATTCTTTTTGTGAACAACTAAATGTTTTTATTTCTGAAACTACCTTTTGAGAGAATAAATCTACTAAGGAATGCAATTAAGTGTATTTTTCATTATGCACAACTTCATTTTAGCCTTCAATAGTATTTTGTGAAGAGATTATCTAAATATAAATGAAGTTATCTATCATCAGGAAAATGATCTTATGTTTGTAAGATTTATTTTTCATAAATAAAAGTTTAAACAAAGCAAGGAGATGTGTTCTTACCTCAAGACCTATACAAAAATGAACAAGCCAAAGAACAAGAAGGTTTTATAATTATGCATGATGGCTTGGTCTCAAACATGGACTAAAATACTTGTGTTAAAATATAATTCTTCAAACACTACTCTAAAGAGGATTATAATAGTTTAATTCAATAAAAATAAATCATTGAATAACCAAATTCATGCTTGTATTCAGCTTCTTGGGGGACTGATTCAAACACATGGGGGTTTTGAATCCAACTTGCCTAGTCTATCACCACCCAAAATCCATTAAACACATCTTTTGGTTTTGTCCTCATGTCTATTCTGCCTAGAGATGGATTCATGCCCCTTTCAAACCCTTCAGGCTCTAAATGTTCACTTAGAAGATGGCTCTCTAGGGGGACTCCACCTGATTCTTAAAATATATAACATATTTTGGCAGATTTTCCATACTGATAATATTTTTTAGATTTGGAAAACTAGAAATAAAGCCTATTTTCATAATGAAGATATGAAAAAAACTTTTCTATAACTAATAAAGTTGTGACTATTAATGTTACCCTTAAGATTCATATTCAAATAGATAAGGTTAGACTCAAACTCCACCATTTGTAGATCCTCCTAGACCATTAGAAAAATGTTTATTGGGTGGTCAGCCATGAGCCTCCTAATTCCCCTCCCCACTATTCCCCCTGTGTCACATCCCGATTTCACCCTATAATTAATAACCTTTAATCGATTGATTAGGAGGGCTAATATCTAATTATATTTTCTTTGATTTGAGTATTTTGACATATACTGGTATGGATTGTTGAATAGTATACATTATGTGACAAGTTATATTTTGATTATTTTGTACATTGAGCATATATAATTATTAATTTTGCATCATTGGTTTATGATGACTCAAACTAACTACCTAATTAGTATGAATTTGATGTAGGATGGGTCCTACCCTCAGCATGTGATGAGGAAGAGAATCATTTAGAGAGAGTAGGCTAGATGGAGCGATTGATAGAAATATCAGTGGGAAATGCTAGTGACCCTACACATACACACTGTAGATTTTAAATGATAGGCATAAATGTTAGTGCATAATTATGAATTATTGCCTATGATTATATTTTATGTGTGGAATTAATTTTAATATACATTTGATTTATTTAGTTTAATTGATTTGATTTTTGAATTTTAAGTCTAGAAAATAAATATTAAGTGCTAATAGAAATAATTATTGAGGAAATAATTATTTTACAAATAAAATGTAATTAATGAATTATTTTATCTTTTAAAATTATGGAGAAGATCATTTTTCAATAAAAAACAATTAATAACTTAAATAGCTATTAGTTAAATATGTGCTTATTCTAGTAATAATTAATTTGCATGAAATTAGAATTATCTAATTATTCTAAAGTAAAGATAAAGTTAGTCTTGAAAATTCATGCAGAAATTACACTAAAAATTAGATAATAGATTTTATTAGTAAACTTAGCCTTAAGTTGAATTAATTTTGATGAACTAAGACATAGAGTTTTAAAATAAACAATTTAAATGTTTTAAATATTATGCATGAAAAGCAAACTAAAAAAATAGAGAGTTTCATGCAAAGGAAGAACGTTGAATTCAGAAGAGAAATAATCCTTATAAAGATAGACAGAGAGAAGAAAAGGAATAGCCAAGACATTGGAGAGAAAAAAAGAGAGAAAGGCTTGCTCAGTTTGGAATTGATTTTAAGGTAAGACTCATTCATGTATAGATGATTATGTGTATATCTTGCTTTCTCCTTGTTTAGCTTGTTATGTGATATTATTTCTAGGAGAATATAGGTATGAGTCTTTGAGTTACATACTATGAAATATATATTGATGATACTAATAGGTAGTAAGACGGATTTCACTAGCCTAGGTAGTACCACTAATACATAATCCAATCAAGTGGTGTGTTATAAATTAATCAATCTAAATGATTGTATATTAGTTAAAAACTTGGGCTTGAGTAATGTTATATATATTGTCATTCATATGTTTGATTTTCATGCTGTGTGATATCAAGTTAGAAGGGATTTCTTTATGGTACACTGCATATTTTTTATGAATCTTACATCACACGGGGTACTAGCATGTCTCACTAGATTTCTCACAACGTTATATCTATCTATCCATGAAGAGAAGGCCATTTCATAATAGGGGATTGTATAGGGGATCATTGGTCTGTGGTTGGTGTGGTAAAGCACTCAGATGATGCTCTCCCTCCTCCACTATAGTACTACCTAGAGATGACACTTGAGATTATCAATGATACATGAGTCAATTTGACTCGAGCTCCAAAGAGCTTGGTATCTGTCATTATATGAAGTTGTATGATTGAAGTAATGTAATTGTATTATGTACTTGTATATTTGATTAGCAGATATTGTATTGTCAGACCAGTCGTAGTTGTGTGCTATTGTATTTGGATTTTTGTGAAGTTGTATAAGAATTATATTATATGAAGTATTTGAAATATAAGTACTATTGTTCTTAATTATGCTTTAAATGTGTTGTATTATTTTATTTTGTGGAATGAATTTTATTTGTTTAAAAAAAATACTATATTTTCTAAGTGCAACTTGAGAGGTTGTCACACCCTAAGGTTGTAGGCATGGGAAATAACATCACCAATCTAACAGCCGATGGTCTCAAAGCTAGAGGATTTCTTCTCCTCACTCTCATTGGCTATCTTCTATATGAGGATTTAACAAGGGAAACAAAGATAATGGTGGTGGGCGTAGAGGCCCCATCCACAAGATAAGTTATCACTGTTTGCATTGGCCATTTCTCCTTAAAAACAAAATTCTAAACATCATAATGACACTAAAACTAACAAATTGATGATTGGGACCCCATCCTAGTTGACAAAGATCTCATAGCTCAGGGGGTGGGGGACACCTTCAAGATCCTCCACCTCTTTTGCCTTTTCCTTCTGTCATGTTCATTGAAACTGCTTAATGGACTCCTTATTATTTGTGCCTTTATTATTCTCTTTTTTAATTGATGTGCTCTTAACTTAGTTTAACTATGGTTTGTTTGGCTATGTGGTGGCCTTTTTTGGACTTTTCTCTTCTCGCTGCTTGTTTTAGCTTGGTTTGTTTTTTTTGGGGTGTGAATTTTTCACCCATCTTTTTTATATAATTAGTGATATATTATATCTTGTTATATTAATGAAGTGTGTTTTTCAACCAAAAAAATACCATGAATGGAATCATGAACATCTTAACTTGTACACCATTGAAAAGAAGATGTGTATCGATTCTGATTACAATCATGTTGAACTTATTGAAGTGATAAGTCTAAATACATGAAAAAATACAAAGATGCATCATGTGGATTTTGAATACAACAAGGAATTTAGTTTTCCCCTTCACAATAATGAAAAGTTTTCCTTTCTATTTTCTTTTCAAAGTGAAAACTTTTTTATGTTTTACCTTTTATACCTCTTTGATTAGAGATCCTTGGGAAGGCTTGAATTCAAGAGAATAGAATAACTTAGGCCTTATTAAGATCATGGTATCCCAAGGGTTTAAATCATCAAAGAAGAAGAAGACATGAAAATGCAACAAGGAATTTATTTCTCAACACTCAATTTAGATAAAGAGAAAATGTTGATGTGGTGAAAGAAGAAAAAGCAATTTTCATGATGAAAGAAGAAATCATAGATGGGAACATTTAAGAAATCAAAGTCTCTTAGAATGTATAATAGATAATAGGGAATGTAAAACCATGAGAACATTTAAAATGCATCTTCACACAAATTTATTCCTTAACAATACAAAAAAAATGAAAAGTATGTTCTAAAACATTCATACCACCAAAAAAAAAAATTGATTAGAATGCAAGGCAATAATTTGTTCCTATAAATTCACCATTCATCTTTAAATTCTACACAAATTACCAACTTCAATTCTTCTCCTTTGAGATCACATTTATATGATCAATCAATTTAGATTTGACGTGTCTCCTTTTTATTAGTTGATCTCTTATAATATAATATTTGTACAAAGATAAGTACTTTTTTGACCCTGTCAAGGGGTTTACATAACCCTTTTTGTGTTCATGTTCACCTTATACATATTTTTTTTCTCTGTTATGTGTTTTTCTCCCTTTTCTTTCATGTTCTCCATTATGCATGTGTGCATGCATGTCTTTAATAAATGTAGCAGTGTGAGAAAAATCCTTTGTGATGTCACTCTAAGTAAAAACCCTCCAATCTTTCACCCAATGGATAAGGAACAAGTTAGTATAAAATATTTGGGATCAATTTTAAATGAGTTCTTATTTCTCTTAACCCTAGGAGGGGCTTGCTACAAATTTGTGTACAAATGTTAATTTTTAATTAATGTTAATGGATTATGAGAAAACATGCATGTTGAACATTTTTTATTTATGAATATTAATATTATTCATTAATAGAACTTGATTTGTTGTCTAAAGATGAATTAATACATCAAATTCCTAAAATTAAAAGATTTTGTGTAAACCCTCAATCTTCACAAATTTTATGTTGAAAATTTGAGTGTGAAATTTTTGCTTGTATGATCAAGAATTTGGACACTCAAATTTAACATACAAAGAGATATTAAAATATATCCAAATCTAAGAATCATCAAAATAAAAATAGAAGGAAAACAATCATCCTATAATAGAAAGATCTTACCATCATCTTTCTCCTAAATCTCCCTTCTAAGACTCTATAATGTCGATTAAGGACCAAATTGACAAAGTGAATGCCTGAAATTGGATATAGGATTGAAAAATGTGCTAAAGACTTCAATGTAAATGGCTACTTGGGAGATGATCTTGATAGCATAAACACAATCCAATTCTAGATTGCCCCAAATGCTTAGATCATCTTGCATTTATAGACGTGTTAGAGGGAGAAATGGAGGGGTAAATTCCCTCTCAAATTTAAAATGGAGGATGGCTCTAGAATTGAGAAATATCAAGATATTGGAATTCTCTAGACTTTATTTGGGATGCATGTGATTATAAAGTGGAGGGAATATTTAGGATTTTGACATTTTAAAAATAGGAATATTTGGTGAAAGTGTTATTATGGGATTTTATGAATTATTTAATTTAGAAGGTGAGAAGGGTGAGGTTATCGTGTATAAAGAGAACATAAGGTATAAATGGGAATAAATTAAATTTATTAATCAGGTGAGGTGGATAAAATATTAGATGAAATTAGGCGAGTTAAGTGGATGAGCAGAATTAGATGCATACAATGCTAAACACATCCAATTAGATTTTTAAGAAGATTTTATGTTTATGCATAATCATTTTCCCTCATAAACAATCATTATTTGTATTTATATTTTTACTTTGAAGTAAATATCTCAACCCATTTCATTCAAATTTGAGTTACCCAAGTGATTTTCTAAGTTTATTTCATTGTGGGTTTCTCAGCGTTCGCTTTCATCCCCTGTCATTCTCCTTCCATTTCCATATTTCTCCATTTTCATTTTTGTAATTTTGGATTAAAATTAATCAAAAAACTCAAAATACCCCATCATATTAGGGTTATTCCTTTCTCAAACATAGATAAAAATCACATAATCCATAGTGATTTCTCCAATATAACAAGTTTATACCACTGCTCATTATTTGAGTCTATGAAATAAACAAACAAATCATAGTGACAAAATATTACGAACAGTACCCCATAGTGTTGCTCCAAAATAAGCTTCATTATTATCTAAAAAATAGTTAGATCACCCATGGCCAAATAGATGTCCATCTTCATGTCATTTCATCATCTTACTTTTTCAATGTAAACCTTATATTTTTAACCCCTTAATTTTAGACAAGTGTTTATAGTCTCGCACAAGTTTTTGTGTGGCTCTTCTACATTAGTCACTCTTTTGCACATGTGTAGTGTTCTTCCTTGGTTTTATATTTTTACTCTACATAAACCATGTTCTTTCATGTGCCTTCCAAATGCTCTATATTTTCTTCACTTCTACGGATGCCATTAACTTACATTTATTCAAAACTTTTGGGATTGAGACCCTACATGAAAAACATGTCGATAACAAATTATCATGAATAAACCTTAGGGTAAAACTTTCATATTGCAAAAGTTTAGTTACCTAATTTTGGTACAAGGTTTGTTATTATAATTTTTTAGTATTTTTTTGTGCATAAGGATCGTTGGTTCAAATCAGAAGCTTATTGATTTTTTTGTGTATTTTTGTTTCTCTTCTTCTTTATTTAATCCCATGGTCTTATCTTCTTATATTTTCTATTTTTTTTTTCATTTATTTTATCCCTATAGCCTTAGTTTCCAATTCTACTTCTATCTCTTTATATCACTTCCTCTAGGATAAATTCATCAATTCTGTCAAATCTACCCTTAGCAGATTTTTCAAACCAACTGAATCTATCCTTTTTTTGTTGGGGGAAAGGGGGTGTATTATGTCCTTCCTCTCATTTTTTAATGTTTGTATTAGTGTATGTGGAATATTTTATTTTTCTTTGGTTGGCTTGTGCACCAATAAGTATTTAATTCAAACTTAAAAATTATATATACACCAATTGTTTAAAGTAATTTTAATAGGATCATCAAGGATCTCTATTTACCCATCAAATGGATACTAAAGACTAAATATGCTCTAAAAAAAATTATTTGTGATCTTAAATACTTGCATTCAAATTTTAATTGCATATTGTACCAAAATAAGGATAGGTGAATGTGTATGTTATTGCATCTCCACCTAGGAAGAGGATGTTGAAATTCTCACTCTAATTATTCATTCACACTGCTCAAGAACTTATGTGTTTTTATTGTAGCATGTGAGACATGTAGTTACAAATCCCTTGAGTTTTCCCAACCCAACCATTTATTTCCTTCTCTTTTATAAGTGTTTCATCGTGAATTAGGTCAATAAGTTAAAGAAGATCAAATAAGACATTTTTTCTTACTAATTTTAACAAACACAAACACAGTACAATATAACATCATGAAGAAAACCTAAATATAAAAATTTAGAATCCCAAAAGGTGCATAATATAGATTCATTACTCATAGACACATTCATCAGTCAAAAAGGCACAATATCAAATTTGGTCAGGGGAGATTCATCGGTTAGACAGTAAGCACTATTTTTTTTCTTGTATAAAGTGCACCCTATATTTTACATAGAGCTCATTTATTCCATGTAAACCAAGGTTTCACTTCTATAACTTCATAATTCATTTAAGGTTTGACTATTCCACCACTTTTGTTCTTTATATTGTCTGTTGCTTTTCAAACTAATTTTGTGTACATATTTTTACTATTCTTATTTACTATAGTAAATACGATTTAATATATTAGATTGATATAATTTATATATACTTTGTTAATCTTATTTTACCATTATAGTAGTGTCATTATATTCTAATGTCACATTTTAGTAAAATAAAATTCTATTAGAACAAATCCAAAAATTATCATATTAAATTTCCAAACCTTCATTTACATAAATTCAATTTTTTCTCTATGATTGATTAAATAATAAACTTTATTTTAAACAAAATTTGGTCTCAAACATTTATATTAATCTTTTTTTATATATATTCACTAGTTTTCATTGTTTTTTTAATATTCCCAAGTTCCTCCTTTAAGTTCTTTGATCTCAATTTTACTAGAAACCTTGCTTTGTAAATATTTTATTTCTCTTAGTTCATAATACCCTTCCCCCATAGGAAATGATATGTTACCACTTAGAAATATCCCATATCACAAACTCTTATGAAACAGATCCCTTCCTCATTTTTTTTCCTTTATTTAATTGATGAGCAAATGCCACATGTTTTGGCTTCAGTTTTAATCAAATTAACTTCTTTAAATATTTGTTTTAATTATGAATGATTTTAATAAATTAAAGTGACTCATATGAACTATTAGTTATCATCATGTGTTGACATCTCATATCCTCATGTCCCTAAAGGAATTTTTTGGTTGATAAAAATAAGCCACTGACCTCATCTTTGGCATGAGATGCCGTAACATGTCTACATCAAATAAAAACTAGAACACTATCATTTTTGCTGCTATTGTAATTTTATTTGTTTATTTAATTTTGGTTTATTGACACTTATTGAATGCCTTGTAGAGATTAATGGAATAATTTAAAAGTAATGGTTTTTCAATTAATAAATGGTATTAACGCTTAGAGTCATATTTTAATTAAATACTTAAATACCACTTTAGTGAAATTCCATTTCATTTGTATTAAATTTTTAAGTTTAAAAGATGATGCCATTAAAATTGGTCAAATAGAGAACTAAGTAAAAAATAAATAAACCAAGTTTAAGGATCCATTCATTGTAATGGTAACAAGTAAAGTATAAATAGTAACAAGGAAATAATTTAAAGATATTTTGCTCACTCTTAAGGTATGTAATAATCCAAATTATAATAATATATATTTAGGAATGTTAAAGAATCCACTAATATAATGGATGATCCAAATTATAATGATATATATTTAGGAATGTTAGAGAATCCACTAATATAATGGATGAGTTGATGATAAAGATTTGTAGAAAATTCAAATCTTATATATATATATATGGAGTTGGAGTTAAGTTAGAGGTTTTTCATGATGAAAATTGATTATAGATGTTTATCAATATTATAAAAAGAAATATGGATTAAAAAATCAATATTATAAATAGAAATATGGTATATTTTATACTTCAAATCGAAGGATAGTTAATAATACCTCTAGGTTAGAAATATGACAAATGTATAAATTTATAGAAACTTCATTTAATAAAATAAAGATTGGATAAAGATGTGGCACTTCATGTAAAAAACTTGTAAAGTCCTAATAGATTGGACCAATAACATAGACTCCATTAAATATAAGCAAGATATGTTCTATTCGGCTAATCAAAGTCTCAATCATAAAAGCTATAATTTTACTAAATCATGTGTTTCATAAAGACATGATGGAATTATTGGACATGACATGGGTGCCATTATTACACAACTTATTTAAATATGATAATTCACCAACATAGAATGAGTTGATATATTTTTACCTACTCAATACCTTTATAAAATGTAAAAAAGGTGGAAATTTTTATATGGCTCTTTTTTTTTAACTAATTATATTTGTTTGACCCTAGATTTTACCATCAAATTTCTTAATCCATGGTCTTCCATATGGTATTTTATGTACAAGAAGTGCATCCACATAATTTTTAGTGTATTTAATGACCATTTGCACTATGTTGAGTATCCCAAAATCTATAATAAGTTTATCCTTATAGTTTACGAAGGAAATATCAATTGGAAAAAGAAGGAATAAATTGGAAAAAGAAGTTTGTTTTAAATATCCAAATGGCATTCTTTATCTTAAACATTAATTTATTTTCCTATTGATTCAATTTCTAGTGTTTATTATCTCAATGCCCAATATTAAACTTGAGATATGCTATTTTTAATATGTTATGTGAGTTATAAGTATTGATGAATTGAATTATAACTATAATATATCATTTGAGATTATTTTATGATATTACTAACTAATAAAATTATACAACTTTATGGGAATTTTAAATTCATTTGAGTACATGCTTTGTGATTTATTAATATTCTATAATTAAAGTTATATTGTTTTATATAAATATGATCTTATTTTATTTTTATATGAGATTAGTTTACATTTCACAAGATTTACTTAAATATTGAGGTATTATTATTTCCAAGTTGTTGAGAGATCTTTTTGTGACAATCAAATTTAGATAACAAGATCAATTATTTGCATTAAAAAAATCAAGTTATTTTGTAGAAAATAATTCCAACTTGTAATTTATTTATCATCATTATTCAGTGTAAATAAGTAGGATAAAATATGCCTTTGAAGTATACCTTTGAAATGCTAAGCTAATATGTATGTTGGTCTTCTCTTTAAGGAGACATAAAATGAGAGGTTCTCTAGCATAACCCCTTTAAATATGTCTATGTCAAAACATGTGACAATAAGAAATTGGTGCTAGGAGGCAAAAACTGATACTTCTATTATAATTATAAGGTCAAAGTGTGACAACCCCACTGGGTTAGACATAAAAATACATTTTAAAAAAATATTTATTTAACACATATATCAAATATAGATTACATCATGGGAATCTAAAGAGACCATTATAAATACACAAGATGATACTAGCATCAAGCATAATACATCATATAATATTGATCTCTAATATCTTAAGAGTACATGTCATAATGCAAATACAGTAAGTAATTACATTAGCTCAGCTACAATTGAAATAAGTCTACAACTATCATTTTTTATTTACAATAACAAGTAATTACAATTTTTAATGACAATACTCAATAATAAATACAATGCAATGCAATGTACATATAGATACATGGCTCTCTGAAGCATGAATTCCTCAAAGTCTCTAGTATTTATGGTTATCTCAAGTGTCATCTCAATAGTAGTATTATTGTGGGGAGGGAGAGCATCATCCGAGCACTTTTCCACACTAACCACGGACCAATGATCTCCCACACAATTTTCCATCAGGGAATGGCCTTCCCTTCATAGATGAGTAGATAGTGACAGCATGAGAATCTAGAGAGACTAACAAGTACTCGTGTATTGTATGATTATATACTAAACATGCAGTGTATCATAGAAATTTATTCTATTTCAAGATATTACACAAGTATTTGAATCACACTTATAAAATGATAATATCTCACTAAACATACTTTGTCTCAAATTTTTATAAATAGTAATATAAAAATGATCTATAGATCTATCAATTTTATGCACACCACTTGATCAGACTGCCTTCATCTAATATTATAATTCCAGTAAGTCAATGAAGTCCATCTCACTCCTTACTCTATATTAACAATGTAGATTAATCAAATACAATTCAACCACAAGATTTATCAACTTACATCCTAGTAACAAATGCATCATACGACATACTATATAAAGGAGTAATAATGGCATATGTTTAGTTCATCAAACATATGCATGAATCTTCCATTATCTTCTATCCTATACTAGAAATAATGATTACAAATATACCACTCAAGTAAACATATAATTTAACTATACAATTAAAAATATATAATCATTTTCTAATTATCTACACCCCATGACATCTCATATTACCATAGTCTAGTGTTTTAAGACTTAACTACCAATTTTTTATAATCAATCATATGAAGTAGTCTCAAGTACATGAAAACACAAGTGTTATACAAGTAACTATATATACCAAAGCAAGTCATTGTTCCTATGGAGCACGATAACATACCAACACAATATTTGCTAAACTTTCAAGATTTGCATGCATACATACATAAGTCTTATCAACTGAATGACAAATGTTATCCATAACAATAACCAACATATATTTAGTAAAAAAGTCAAATGTAGTAATGAGTTCAGACATAATATTTATAGTATGTACTATCTGAGTACAACATACTTTTATAATTTAATACTCTATGATATCCCATACTATCATAGGTTCTCAACCACATAACAACACATAATCCAAACTTATAATTTTTAGAATCCAATCAATCCATGTATATAATAAGTAAACAATAAAGAATTTTATCACTTGGGTATATCCTACATACAAACATACCAAGGTATCACAACATATAAACATGCATCATGATACATCATTATGCACTAAGTATAGTTAAACATTTATACATAGTAACACACTCATAGTATGTAATGTACACTAGTATTTCATACTGAATACATATGACTAACAATCACTCATATTATTAGTAGTGAGTCAAATAATTTATAAACTCATTATGACTTTTGATTATAATGACTCATTTGATTCTATGAGAATGTTTCAAAGGTTATAATTCTTGATTCTTATGTAACTTAATGATTTAATCATCTAATGAATTATAGGTATAATCTTTATATATTAATACTTGCACATTTTAATGTGTACCACATATAGGTATTCTAATTATATGTAATTTATAAACCACAGTTTAGTGTTTTAATCACAACTACTAATCATAGAAATCAACTAATGAAGTACTTGTACATACATGGAACACACTTTGCATACAACTAGAAAAATCATAACTTTATTTTTTTTTTAAACACACATAATCCAATTTTACAACTAGTTTATATTTAGGGATTTACTATAAATCATTTGCTAAAATATTTTATTCAATTCTTTCACTTTTTGGTTAATATACCTCCTGGGAATATTAATTAAAGAAGACTACCCCAATTTTCTAATTATGTTAATAGTCATAATATATAACTCAATGTCGAATTCTGCATGATGGATTTTCATATTTTAAGGGGTTATACAAGTTTTAATCCATAATATGAAGTAGTTATATTTTACCCATTCAACTCTATTTACAAATTATTATGGTTATCTATACAATAATGGCTAATAAATTAATTAGTTTTACCTTTCTCATCAATAGTTACCAAATTCCAAGATTTATTCCCACCAAGCATTATAACTCCAATATCACTTCTAGTTCTTGTGAAAATCTAATACAAGACTTGAAAGTTTATAATAACACTCCGATTTAATTCTTTATAAATATAAAGCTATAAATCCAACCTGAGTCTCGCTACAAGGACTATAAATTTACTATAATAACATTTCTATTAGCATTGACTAATGCCCATATATAAAGTATATCAACCGGGTATTAATCAACTGCATTTCAAGGCCTATACCACATGATTGAATAATAATTTATGTCTTGTTTATGATTATAAAAGTTTATAATCTTCCTACTTATTTTAGGCATACATCCCTGACACCATTCAAATATACTCTTAAAAGTTAAGTATATACTCTCAAATGCATTCAAATAATCTTAAACAATAACCTACTATTTAACATTGTTTAAATAATTAACTTTTTGGTTAATTATCGAGCATTATAAAAAGATAGTGACATATAATTTAATTTAGAATTGATTGTCTTAGCTAGAATAGGGTGACGCCCCAATTGAATAATCGTCAATCATATATATATATATATATATATATATGTAAACCTAGTTACATATATATATTGATTATATTCAATCAGATTTTAATAGTGCATAGCGCCTATCTTGAGGAAGTAATCAGATTTTTTTTTATTCCTTTTAATAAAACACATAAGCATAAAGAGAGTCACTGCCCAGCTTAAATAAGTTCTGCTAAAAGGGCAAAAAAACTAATTTTAATAAGGCGATGCCTCAGGGTAAAATTTTGTTTGCAAAAAAGAAATCAGGTTTAAAAGTCTTATCATTCAAACAAAAAAAATAGGTGATGCCACACTATGTAATTTATTTTTGATAGCAAACTAAACCCAATGCCCAAAGCAAGAGTAATTCGATGCCATAGGTGATATATACAGTTGGCTGGAGTTTAAAATTCAGAGTGTATGAACAAAATGATATCAATGCATTTTGTATGTCAATGCATTACATATATCTAATGATTTACAATATTTTATTATAAATATTTCTGTGTATACCCACCGTCAACTATCTTAAACCAAAAGTATGTGATTGAAAACCCCAAATCGCCCTTATACAAGTCCTCAAGAATTTTGACTTCGATCGCTTAATTTGTTAACACTTACAAGGAATCGATACTTCATATTATGATTTCTATATGTAAAAACCACTAAAGTCATTTTTTATCTAATAACCCATGAAGCCTTTTTTCAAATATAAACCGAAATATATCAAGGTACGGTGATTCCCAAAGATATATATATATATATATATATACCTCCTTGCCAATTTACTTTTAGCAAGCCGTATATATGGAAGATATATTATTTAAGAAAAAAATATAAATCCCTATTGCCACACGGTGTCTCGATTTGAAACTATCTGTTGGATGGAAGTTAATAAATATATAAACATATTGCTATCTCAATTGGTCAAATTGGAGAAAGACATGGCTGGTTCTCAATGCCTTGCTGGTCAGATTGGAGAAAGACATAGCTAGTTCTCAATGCCTTATTGAATATAAACAGCTTGGCTAAATATGAAATCATATTTCATATTATATCAACACCTATCTAAGATAATCATATTTAATTATTCATTAATGATTATACAAGGCATTTTTCTAAAATAGATGATATTTACCATATTACAATGCATATCTATTCAGTACATGTATAAATATCTAGTTCAATTTATGATAATTATCAACAAATCCCATTTAATAATGAATTCCATTGTTTGGATTTGATATTATAATCCACAATTTAATAATACTATCCATTCACAATTAAGATTAGTCAAAACATTGAATTTAAAGACTCCACCTACCGAACAAATTTACTTGTTAGTCTTATATGTTTTTTCTTCTTCTCCATGCTTCGTTCTTTCTTCTTTTCTCTCCAACGTATAGACTACTATATAAATTCTCTTTTATTATTTCTCTTAAATAGAAAATAAGTGCCAATTTCTTTTCCAAATTTTTATTTTTGGCTTTCTTTTTGTTTTTATCTTTTTTTTTTAAATTTTAAAACCTTTAATTCTTTTCTTGTTTTTTTTCTCAATTTTAATTTATTTCCCTTTTTAAAAATAAAAAAAATTATTATATTTTAATATAAAATTCTAATTTCATATTAAACTAGTTTAACATTTAAATATATTTTAGTAATTTTATGATAATATCATAAATAATAACTCGCATTTAATTTTACTTTTTATTAAATTTGCCTATATGTGTATTAGTGACATATTAGGCTAAGCACACAAAGAAATTTATTTCTATAAGTTTACCTACTTAGGCAAACATAGAAAACAAAAATTTAAACAAACACCAATGCAATCATTTTAAAATACATTTTCTACCATGACTATCATGATATGTGCAGGGTTTCATTAGCTATATATTGACTAATGGTGTCTTCATCTACAACACACAAGTAATTAGATATTTTCACATGATAATCATAAGTAACAATATATAATTGAAACAATTCATTAATATGCTTAAAATGTAAATGCATACATAAACCAGTTCATAATAAGCAATCATGTATTATCATCTAATTAAGAAACATTATATTATCTCATAATAGTATAAATCTGAAGCTTAAATAGAAATATAACCAAATCTAAATTATGTTAAATGTAAATATCCATGAATAATCTAGCAAGTTTGTCGAATGAGGAATCAGGATGTAACACAAGGTCAATTAGTGAACAACTAGTGACTCCCATAGAAAGACAAAATTTTGAAGAGGAAAATGGGTCCTTAAGAGATCAATTTTTGTAGAAGGTCACATCGGCTTAGGAATGGAAAACATACCATAATCATGAGATCACATAATATGTTTAATGATAGCTTGGAAGAGGGGTACTAGATTGAATATCTCAAAGATCATGCATTATTTACATCTAGAAATTTAAATAAATACCTACTTAGGTTGTTAGGGTGTGGAGCTAAAAGCTTCACCAAGGAGCATACTTAAACAGGTTCGGGTCTACACAGACGCCGGCGTCGGTCAGGAGCGACCGACGTCGGTTAGTAGCAGTTGCAGAGGCGCCGACGTTGGCGATATGGTCGACCGGCGACGGTCACAGGCGAACAGGCAGGAACCGATGTCGGTTACCTGCGTGTCCAGAAATCTATTTTCGTGGACGGCAGCGAGTGTTTGCATGATAAGTTTGAGTCGTGGACTCAAGCTTGCGTCTCTATTGTTAGCAATACTATTTTTAGAGCCCTTGTTCAAGAGGCTTAACTGTTTGTTGTAAGAGCATGCTCAAGTTTCCCTATTTCTATATGTAGGAAGATCTTCTTAGCTTAGAATTGTAGAGTGTGTGTAGAACTGTAAGAGTAGAACATTGTGAATGTTTGAAGGACAGTATAGAGTTGCATCAATCCAGGTTGTTGGATTTGAATGTACTTGAGAGTGAGCTCTTGAGGAATAGAGATCTAGTGAGAGATCTTGTGTGCATCTGAGAGAGGTGTGGAAGAACGAAGCTTCTTCATATTGTATTCCTATTGTAAAGAGTTTCAATACAAGTTTTCAGGGTGTTTTCTTGTATATCTTGTTCTGTGCTATTTATCATTTCAGTTACTTATCTATCTGATTTATTTCCGCGTTTATTGCTTTCACAAGTGTAATCTATTGTTGGTTTGATCCCCCAACAAGGTTTTAAAATGATGAGACTAGGATTGTAGAAGGACGCATTATTGCATTAAAAGTGTCTTTGAGAATTTTAGATACAATTCATGAAGATGTAACCTATAAACATTTTTATTTTCCATTCAATGTAAAAATTATGATTTGTTCCTTAATTTAACAATTAGATATGTCACTTCCTAGGTATAGTTTGAAAATAAATTTTCGTTCAAATCAATGAAGCCATAGATTCTAGTGTTAGTGTCAAACCATTTTACATGATCAAGAAAGAGATGCATGAAACTATGAGGTATTGCAAATCCATATTCCAACACATGTATAATATGATCCCTCAAAACTTCAAACATGTCACCCCCATGGACTATCATATGTGCTTAGATTCTTTAGACCCACTGACTTCCATATTTGTAAGAAGATATGCAGTTATTACCCTATTATAAGCTTATACAAAATCTATATAAGTAGAAAGGTAGTTGTTTCCTTAAGGGATTATCCAACCTCTTGGTCAGAATACAGCATAAATGACAATTTTGACGTTACCACAACCCATAAAATTTGTTCTAAATCAACCAAAACTGGGAAATATTGCTTTAATCTTAGCAACATGACCAACTCAAAATTTTATTATCTCAAATGTATTATAATCCATTACTAAGATGATGCAAAATCTAGCTAAAATTTTCATGGGACTTCAAAGCAAAGTGAACACTAGCCAAATGGATTTACCTAATATAAAGTACTCATTTTAGAGGAACAACAATCGAAGGTTGGAAAAAAAAAAACCAAAATATTAATAATCATAATCAATCAAGTATCAACAATAATACCAAAACTAATTCCCAAAAATTTCCCCTCTCCATAATTTTTTTAGATATAAATTTATCTAACATGTGTAGATTCCATAATACTACACATAGAGAACACAATTACTCTGAGAATTTCATAACTTTTAGTATTGTGATGAAATAAATAGAAAACTATCAAGTAGATATAATAAATTAATACTATCATAAGAGTAGTGGGTCTCAATAACCTCCAATAGCTTGATGGTGGAGGCCTAATATTTTCCTTTTGAATATGATAACAAACCTAAGGAAAATATAGATGAGATTCATGCTTTTTTAGTAATCCTAGCAAAATAGATATGAACTCAAGTGCAAGAATAAATTGAAAAATAGAACATATGCTCCTCCAAATACCAAATATACACCCACATATATTAAGTCCAAAAATGATCCACCATCCCATATATTAATTGGGATCCCTACTCAAACCATTCAAAGTCAAAATACTAGGTTAGGATTATCTTTCACTAGATACAATATAGTCAAAGATATGAAAAAAACCAATTCTAACATTTTCCTAGATGAGTTAGCTCAGATAATAGAGAAAATGTATTTTTTTATCATACCATAATCTATTTAAAAGGAAAATCCAAAATATCCCATACCAATATGTTCACCTACAAAGTAAAAATTGAGAAACCTCCATTATTTCTCACTATTAGTATTTTTAGAAAAATATATATATACATAATTGCTTGGCGGATTCAAGGGCCTCTACAAATGTGATTCCATATTTACTATGTTATAATTTTTCATTAAACCCTACTAAATCTACCAATGCAAATTTCCAACTAGATAAATCTGACATTGGCATAATGGGAGAGTTAACTAATATCCATATGTAGTAAGCCTTTGACCTTGGGGTTCATCAATAGATTGATATACAAGTCATAGATTCCTAGAGGATTTTTATTTATTATTGAGTAGAGATTGGCCTAGGGTATTAAATGGGTAAAT